>VWZD01003142.1:36643-60568 GCA_013396695.1 Sakesphorus luctuosus
CCTATAAAATATATAGGAGTGTGGAATTCCTCTCAGTTTAACACAAATTGAGGGAGACAGCATTAGGCAACTTTTTCCATGATCACTAATTGAATGGAATTCTGTCTTCCAAGCCTTTCTCCAGAATTTAAGCCCCAAGATACCCATCTCCATTACTACATACTGCAGTGAATTACAGTGTATGAACTACCTATGAGGCTGTTAGGTTATATAAACTACAACTGTATAACTGACCATCTTGTATATGTAGAATCAGCTTTATGCTATCCCAGTTGTATTACCTATATCCCAGAGCAGCAGTGATGAAAGATTGTTAAATCTCACTTGTCCTCTGGAAAGCAGTTACATTTAGAGTAGAGAGTCACAGTCTTTAAAGGAATGATAAATGCTATGCTCAGACACAGGGCAGATAAACTAAGAAGGCAGCCAGCTGAAGTTCAGCATCTAGCAGACCCAATCTTTTTGCCATCCTGTTGACAAAACTCATAAATAGCCAGCTGGGAAAGCCCTCCCAGAAAAATCTGATGTTACAGAAAAACTTGTTTGCATTGAGAACCAATCTAAGCACTAGAAAGTTTAGTAATTACATCTCTACAGTTGCACACAAAACTGATCCATTCAGTCCCAGCAGTAAGGAATTTTGGAGTCCTTTGAGAAGAGATCACAACTGTGTTAGAAACTAAACCATAAAACCTGGTCTTTCAAACTTCTCAGTGCTAGATTTCAGAAATAATTTTTTGCACAGGATGCTTTTCTTGATGGGAAGAAAGTTATTTCTGTGTAGCTTCCTAAGTCTATACTCAGAAAAACACTGACTGCATTCTGACTGCCACTTCAGTGATGGTTAGGAAGAGCTGATAGCTGTTGGCCTACATAGCAGTATAAGCACTGAAGCACACAGTTACCATTTAAAGGCATTACTGACAAGTCCGAGAACGTGGTAGCCTGCTAGCATGGATGTATCACTGAAGCCAAGCACTGGCTCTCAAGGAGTGAGAATGAATGCGGAAAAATCAACCCTTACATTATCTCTCTCCCTATCTTAACCTGGGAGCATCTGGTTTTTCTTTCATTGCTTCTAGTTCAGAAAAGTGGGAATATTCAAACTACTTGTTTTATGTTGATTTCCTATAAATAGAAGCAGGTATGAAACAGTGAGGACGATTAAACCAGCACGCTTTCTGCCTAGTGCAATTCCCAGAGGTGTCGTGAGTCAGGAGAACCATGCAGAGTGATACTAACACCAGAAAAAAAACCCCAAGTACTTTGTGAGACCCGGACCAAGTCACTAGGAGAGAGAAAAGAGAAATGCATGGCTGTCAGGAAGAAAGTAAAGTTACAAAGTCAAAGGAAAATAGGAGGGGAAAAAGTACTAGCCTGCACTTTACCTTTTTTGGGAGCCCCACAGTGGTAGTGACAGATCTCTGTGGGGCTGGACTCTTGCCCCAGTCTTCCCTCTCGCCCCCTCTGGCAGTCTCAGATGTTCTCAGTGAAGCAGCAGCTGTCACTCTGGCAGCAGCAGCGTGAACCCAACTGACTGAGTTCATATGTGCAGTTATTTTAGCACACTGCCTTTTTCTTTCTTCTCAGAAAAAAATCTGGCAATTAAATACTTTGGATAGCTCAGCTAGATCTGGATAATATTTAACTGAGTAGAGGAAAAAAAGCCCTAAACAATACAGTTCTTTCAGTCATGGTATTCTTTTTCTCAAACAACTGTTCTGAACAAGGGCATAAGAGATTTAAGAGGAAGAGTTTTATTTCTGGTGGGAAATATTAGGCAATCAAGTTGCAAGCAGAGTAGGTCATACCGTTGATTGCAAAATGCCAACTGAAATTAATGGTCTTTAGAATATGAAATAGCTTTTAAGAACTACCAGTGTCATCTTTAGACCACAATCAAATTGTATAAGCCTGAGACAGGGAAAACAGTGCTGACTTTTCCTTTCAGCCTCTTTTCTGTTGCTCAGCTCATAGCAGGCAATAGCCTGGAAGATGAGTCATGGTTAAAGGCACTTATCTGCCCAATTCATCCTCCTTTAAAGTCATCACAGTCTATTCCCTGTCTAGACATAGATCATCCACAGCCTTTTCTGGTCAGAGGTTTTCAACTCTGTATAAGTTGAAAAGCTTGGAGAGAACACTTGAACACCCTCTTACCTTTATCCCAAAGAGAGGCCAGGTCTGTCTGTTTTCATAAATAAGTTTTGATAAATTCACAAGTGAGTTTTGATAAATGCATAAAAATCACCACCTTGAGATCTGTGGGTGACTCTGTGTCCCATGATTTAAGAATGCTAAGGGGCCTAAAATCATCCAGAGGAGAGCAACAAAGCTGGTGAGAGGACCAGAAGGAATGTCCTACAAGGAGTAGCTTAGGACTTCAGGTTTGTCTAGTTTAGAGACAAGGAGGCTGAGGGGTGACTTCATTGCTGTCGGTGAGGAAGGTGCTAATCATTTCTCCCTGGTATACAGAAAGGCTGTGGAATCTCCCTCTTTGGAGATACTTAAAAGCCCTCTGGAACCTTGCTTGAGCAGGGACTAGATGACATCCAGTGGTCCCTTCCAATCTCACCCATTCTGCAATTCTATGATGTGTGGTAATTGTTCAAAGCTGAGCCAGGACAGGTTTAGACTGTACATTAGTAAGGATTTCATTAGCAAGAGATGGGCCAAAGTTTAGAAGAGGCTTCCTGGAGAGTTAGTTGGTGCCCCCAAACTGTGGCATTTAGAGGCATTTGGACAATGTTCTTAACAACATAGTGTAGCTTTTGGTCAGCCCTGAAGCAGTCAGGCAGTTGGATGAGATGCTTGTTCACATAATCATCTGGTTGGAAAAGACTTTTGAGATCATCAAGTCCAACTACAACCAAACATACCTATGTCAACTAGACCATAGCACTAAGTGCCATGTCAAATATTTTTTCTTAAACACCTTCAGGGGCAGTGACTCCACCACCTGGGCAGTCCATTCTAATATTTAATCACCATTTCAGTGAGGAAATTCTCCCTAATGTCCAACCTGAACCTTCCCTGACAGAACTTAAAACTGTGTCTTCGTGTTGTGTCACTTGTTACCTGGGAGAAAGGCAGAGCCTTACACAGCTACGACCTCCTGTCAGGCAGTTGTAGAGAGCAATAAGGTCAACCCAGAGTCTTCTCTTCTCCAGACTGAACAACCCCAGCTCCCTCAGCTGCCCCTCATAGGGCTTATGCTTTGGAGCCTTCACCAGCTCTGTTGCCCTTCTTTGGACACACTCCAGCACCACAATTCCTGAAATTGAGGGGGTGGGAAGTAGACACAGGACTTGAGGCGTGGCCTCACCAGTGCCAAGTACAGGGGAAGAATCACTTCCCTGGTCCTTCTGGCCATGTTATTGCTGATACAGGCCAGGATGCCACTGGCCTTCTTGGCCACCTGGATACACTGCTGCCTCATGGTAAACACTCAGGTTGTTTTTCTCTAGGCAATTTTCCAGCCACTCTTCCCCCAGCCTGTAGCACTGCCTGTGATTGTTGTACCCCAAGGGCAGGACCCGTGCCTTGGGTTAAGCCGGCAAAATGCCAACTGCCCAACACAGAGAGAAAGGGTGTCCCCCCCAACCAAGGGAAAAGGAGGGAGAGAAAAAAAAACCAAACCAAAACCTTAAGTAGCAAGCTTCTTATATTATACAAAGAAGGACAATTAAAAACAGAATATGATATGATATAATACATATATATACAAATGTGAGAAAAGAAAAGCAGAGTAACAACAATAACTACTGAGTCACCCAAGCAAACAATATAAATTCCAACTACCCAAACCCCACAAAACCTCCCAAAACTTCTTCCAGAGAAGCATCCCAACAGGAGAGGAGAAAATTAACAAGTAAAGGTTCACCTCTCTAGAAAACAACAGCATGGATGGTGTCAAGGCCTAATCTTGGCAGAGGCAGGCAGTGCATCTTTACAGGTCTGAGGTAAGAACCCAAAAGAGACAAAAGCTCCTCTTCTCTCTATTTTTATACCTCTTGACACTTCTTGATGATGTCAGACGATATGAAATACGTCTTTGGTATTTCAGTCAGGTGATGCTTGTTCCTTCTGATCTATGTCACATCCTTTGGACCTGCTAAATTTAGGCCTAATTGAGGCCTAAAGCCAAAACTACCACAACTTGGCACTTGGTCTTGTGAAACCCCATAGCATTGGCCTTGATCCATTGATCCAGCCTGTTCAGATCCCTCTGCAGAACTTGTCCACCCTCCACCAGACCAACACTCCCATTCAGCTTAGTGTTGTCTATGGATTTACAGAGAGTAGACTTGATCCCCTCATCCAGATCATCAATAAAGACATTAAACATGACCGGGCAGAACACTGAGCCCTGTTAAAAACCCTAATGCCATTCGAGCTGTAGGTCTCTTCCAACTGAAATAGCCTAGTCTAGTGCAGTCTATCCTACAGAAGGTAAGAGCTCTGGAAGTGCATTACACTGAAATTTCACTAGCAGTAAACAAATATGTGGTAAGAGTGACCACACATGTCAAGCCTAAGTTTCACAGAATCCAGGATTCTCTTTCACACTGGCAAGTAGAAAAAGCCAACAAAACAGTGAAGATCTGGAAAAAAACCCCCAACTCTCTAGAATGAATTTGCTTTCTTCAGCAAGCAGTGGATGAGCAATGCACTGAGTCAAATTGGCATCATGGATCATAACTCCCAATTAATTTATTTTCTTTCATTATTTTATTAAGTGGTATTTGAACTCTACATAAGCATTCAGCAGTTGCAGAAACTTGCTAGAAGTCCTCATCCTGACTACAGCCTATTAAAAACCATATTCTTTAGTTCCAAAAGTAGTACCTCCCCTCAATTTCAATTGATGACCCCAGTTATGGTATTTGAAAATGCAACAAATAATCTTCCCCCATGCTTCTCTCTCATTGTATTTTGGAAATCAATTCTACCACTCTACCATCTGTTCTCCAGGCTAAAGGTTGCTGGTCTGTTTATTCATTTCTCATGTGGAAGTCCTCACAATACTCTTTGTATGGCTACACCACCAACTTTTATATTGGCATAATTTGATAGTAAATTGCTATATATCCTATACTGACAGCAAATGTCCTACTTGTCAAACAACTGTCACATCTCTTAACTGGACTCTCTGCAAAACTGAAAGAGATTCACAGCATTGTTCATTCTCATTCTTTTCCTTCTTTTATCAGTGGGATGGACAAAACCAAGACACATCTTCTTCTATCATAATAAAACAACAGAAAAACTCTTACTGCATTGTGTGTCTCAGGATTTCAGATTTATACTAAAGGACCAAAACTATGAATCATAGTTATAAGGGTTTTTTCTTTCTAGCAGAAGGTCAGTTTCAGAAATTCCATGTATTTCCATTTTTAAGCTTGGATTAAATAATATACAAGCTACTCCATTATTGTTAATATTGTTGCTGAATCTAATCTTTTAGTAGGTATTAATTTTTGGTACTTTTATTATGTTTCCCTGTTAGTGTTAAGTTGCTTTATCAGGCCAGGCAGCCACCTTAATAGGTGTCTTCCTTGTGCTATCAGTTTCTCAAACATTCTTGTGAACAGCTTGGTTTATAAAGGTTATTAAATTTATCAAAGGTTATTAAGGTTATTCCTGGATTCAGTGTTGTTCACTTTCAGAGACAGTGCAGTAGCAAAACTCTTGGAAAAGTATATTTTCTGAGCTTTAGTACCATCATTGCTGGAATTGAAATCTGTTTATTCCACTTGAGAGACAGAACAAAGACTAGTTTTGTTTTTATTGTCACATACAATGAGAACTTGACCTTTGCATTTGAGCGCAGGTTGAGTGGGAGAAATTAGTCTTCAGGGCATTTGCGTAATCAGGCTCTAAATGAAAACTGAAACTTTAGTAGTAAAGGAGGCCATTGTCTAAATCTGGTACTAAACCTTTAACACCATTTCCCATCTAAAAGCATGATAAGTTATTTGACAGCAGACACTGAAAGTGCAGGCACCAGTCTGACCTTTATAGAGTTGGATGAGTGCAAAAATTACTGGTTCAGAGTCTGTTATTTGAAGTTGAAAAGCAAACAAGGTGAGAGCCATGATGAAAACCCTTTCAGTTTCAATAAATAACAGAAGGCATTCAACTCAATTTAAAACCATAAAGTGACGCATATTAATTTAAAAAATCTAAGCTGTTTGTTAAGAATTAACAGGCACTTTAAATGGTTCTTTGGTTTTTAAGACCATACATCTGGCTGACCTGTTTAAGACAGCATCTCCCTATTGCAAATTCTCTCTTTTAGGTAAATACATGTAAATTGTTTTTCTTTCTTAAAAAAATCATGACACATTTTCTTTTGTACATCTTTTAACTTCCTGTGATAAAAGTGCTTAAGATAAATTCCCATGAAATTGTTGCTCATTGTGTTCTGCCAGATGTCTAAAGCAAAGATCAAACATTCTAGAAGATGAAGTATACATTCCAATTTAATGTTTCCTTCAAGCATTGTTACTTGGACCTGGAGAAGAGGAAGAAATCTTTATTTTGAAAAGTTATCACAATACCAATAGCATTCTCTACTTTTTTTTAATCGTCTTTCCATTCTGAGACAACTTCTCTCAACACACTACATATCTAAGGAACTGAGAATTATGTAATCGATAATTTTTGTGTTAGACAAGTAAAATGACCTGACCTCCAGACTGAAAATATATTTCAGAGCCAAATCAAGCAACCAATATTTAAAAGGAGTTCAGCAGAATCTTGCAGCTGTCATTCACATACAGATATTTAGTCAGAGAACAGGGAAGAGCAATGGATTACAAAATTAAATCCTGTGTAAAACTGCAAACAAGTCAAAACTTTGAAGTTGTCTTTTAGGTGATCTGAAGTTTTTGGATGTATTGGGTTTGTGGGGCTAGGTTTTGGTAGCAAACGGCAACAGGGTTGGCTTCTGTAAGAAGATGCCAGAAAGTTCCCCCATGTCCAACAGAGCCAATGCCAGTTGGCTCCAAGATGGACCTGCTGCTGGCCAAGGCCTAGCCCATGAGCCACAGCAATAGTGCCTCAGGGATAATGTATTTAAGAATGGTGGGGGAGGGGAACCCTACACAACAGTTTGGAGAGAGGAGCAAGATATAGGGAGTAACATCTCTGCAAGACGTCAAGATCAGTGCAGAAGGTGGGGGAGGAGGTGCTTCAGGTGCCAGAGCTGAGATTTCCCTGCATCCTGTGGTGCAGCCCATGGTGGGGCAGCTGTGCTGCTCCAAACTGTGGAGGGGCCCAGGGGAGTAGAGATACACCTACAGCCTGTGGAGAGCCCTGCATCAGAGCAGACAGATGCCTGAAAGAGCCTCCATGATAAGCCCATTCTGGAGCAGGCTCCTGGCAGACCTGTGATCCTGTGGACAGAGGAGCAGGTTTGCTGGCAGAACTTGTGACCCCACAGGCAAACCATGCTGGAGCTGTCTGTTCATGATGGACCATCTAGTGGGAGGAACACACACTGGAACAGTTCATGAAGAACTGCAGCTCCACAGGAGGGACCCACATTGGAGCAGGGGGAGAGTGTGAGAAGAAAGGAGCAGCAGAGACATCATGATGCACAGAATACAGTTCTCATTGTCCATTCCTCGTACATCATTGAGAGGGAGGAGGTAGGCAATTCTGGAGTGAAGTCAAACCCAGGAAGAAGGGAGGGGTTGGGGGGAAGATGTTTTAAAGTTTGGGGGTTTTTCTCATTAGCCTACTCTGAAATAATTAGCAACAAATTAAATTAATTTCCTCAAGTCAAGTCTGTCTTGTCTGTGGCAGTAATTGCAGAGTTCTCTCTCCTTGATGATATCTTAATGCACAAAACTTTAGCTATATGTTCTCTCCCCTGTGCAGTTGAGGAGGGATGTGACAGAGTGGCTTTACTGGGCACCTGGCATCCTACCAGGGTCAACCCAGTACACTGGAGAACTATATAAATCAACAGAGAGCAATTTATTGTGAAGATTATGCACATAAGCTGAGCAGAAGCCATATAGTCTTAACTGGTTCCTTTTCTTTCCTCCTAATAGAGGAAACATAGTACTACATATACACCGACACAGAAGTAATACAGGATACTGCAATTTCTAGTCAGTATGAGGAGAAATTTTCATACTATTCCATGAATATTAATTATCTTGTATGACAAAACATGAATTTCAGTAACCTCTGAAATGCTCAAGCATCTTTCTGTGGCCTGTTTTGTTATTGTAGCAAGAGAAAATGGAAGAATGTTGCTATAGGCTCCTTTAAAACTGACACAGTATGTAGAATGCTACTCAGTTCCCCTTAGCTGTGCCTCAGACACTTCAGCTACAATACCCAGTGTTGGCAAGAAGGGTCAGGATATTAAAAAAAATTAAACCCCACATATAGAAAAAGAAAAATCTATAGAAAACACAAAGAAAAATATCTGTTACCTAGGTTTTAAAACAGATTCACAGACATTCATATAAACTTGCCTGACTAGTCAAAAAGTGGCAAATGGGTAAACTTCCACCTCTTGAGCTAACAAGAACAAAGTTATACTTTTGAAAGGCCAAACACTGTGGCCAATATAGTTACCAAAAAAAAAAAAAAGAAATTTAATTCACTGATCTATGTTTCTAAGAAAGCTATATTTACAGAGAAAACTCTGATAAATACTGCTGAACCAGATTAAGTTTGATGATAATTTGCAGAAAGTATCTGAGTTATCTGATGATTTTCATATTAAAGTTCAAAGTGGTTGATGGCTTACTGGAGATTACATTGCTAATAAAGCATATTGCAAGCCAGAGGTAAGGGCTTCCAAAGTGTCCACCAGGAGCTCCTATCATATTCACCCAACAACAAAAGTAAGCAAATCACCTCATCCAAATGAAGAGCAGTATGTTGATGTGCCAACTGCATTCTATAGGCTTAGCCAGTCTTGAGCCCAAAGCAGTTTGTGGTCACATCTGTGTATCCTAAAAAGCTAGCAATGTGATAACTTAATGAAAAATTTGCATAAAATGTGAAAGCTGCTAAGTGTCAGAAAGAGTGTTAAATCGCTTTCAGGAAAGAACAGAATAAGAACTGAAACTTACAGTGCCACTATTTTCTCATCTCTTCAGTTCTGGCCACTCCGTAATTAAGAAGACACAGCATAAATGGGAAATGGGAAAGGGTTTACCATAGAGTTTAGAGGTGCTGAGAATCCTAGATATAAAAAGTGATTAGAGAAATCATGATATAAGTTCCCTTTGGAAAACAGAAAACATGTTTGTCCCAAAAAAACCCACACAGAGCCAGTGGACATGTACTGAAACTAAAAGGCAACAAACTAAAAAGTTAGTTTGTGATTTGCTATTACATATTCAAAGTTGAGTGTTTAGAATGACAGAATATCCTCAGTTGGAAGAGACTCGGAATGATCATCAAGTCCAACTCTTGGACTAAATTATTCTCCTACAGGCACATGGTGTGACTTTTTGGGCTGTCCTGTGTGAGGCCAACTCCTACACAGCACAGCCGCCAGAATCACACCCTGTGCCTGAGTGTTATCCAAATGCACCTAGAATTCTGGCAGGCTTGGTGCTGTGACCATTTCCCTGGGGAACCTGTTCCAGTGTCCAACCAGCCTCTGGGTAAAAAAATTTTTCTTAATATCCAGCCTAAACCTCCCCTGACTCAGCTTCATGCTGCTGCCCTGGGTTCTGTCACTGGGCAACAGAGAGAAGAGATCCAGTGCCTGCCCCTGTTTTTGACACTCTATTACCTTCATATCCTTCTTACACTGTGGTGCCCAAAACTGCACACAGTATTTGAGGTGAGGCCATCCCCAGTGCAGAGCAGAGCGGGACAATCCCCTCCCTCGACTGGCTGGCGATGCTTTCCCTGATGCCCCCAGGACACAGTTGGCCCTCTGGCTGCCAGGGCACTGCTGACTCACATTCAACTTGCCATCCACCAGGACCCCCAGGTCCCTTTCCATGAGGCTGCTCTCCACCATCTCATTCCCCAACCTGTACAAGCTTAAAGATGTATAAACACTAATAAAGTTATTCTATGTCTAATGTAAAAGTTTAAATGAGTTTCCTTTTTTCATATTCAAGAAAATGGCCCTTCAAATTACATCCTGGTAATGAAATAATTTCCTTTACAGATAAACAGTAATGTAATAAATTGGATTGGGAGTCCATTTGTTAATATCTTTCATTTCTGGTACAGAATACTGGTTTTTTCATTGGCACTATCTGTTCTTTTAAAAAAATGAGGCAAAATTATCAATATTGCAATGTGTCTGGGTATTTATATGAGATTAATATCATAATCTTTGTAGGTGTCACAATGGAAGAGCGTTGTATCTTTTCCTCTTTTAGAAGAATGTTGTTCAAGTCACTCAACAAAAATGTTAGATAGTCTATATTCAAGACAACTGACCTTTAAAGTGTATTTATTTGACTAGCAAGAACTTCTCAATATGTATGGATTTGTTACTAGACATATTCTTGCATAATTCCTGTTTTCATAATACATATTATGCAGGTCAGGAGCTATTAAACAAAACAAAACAAACCTCACAAGCTTACAAATTATTGTTTGTCAATGGCTGAATCATGGCTTTCATATTACTGAGGTTACAGTGTCTCATCTTAATGCCAGCAAATATCAGCACAAAAGAGTGCTTCATTCTCCCAGACTAACAATGAATTGGAGAAAGTACCACTTTTTGTTCTGAAGGAAAGGTACTGTCTTTTTTCTCAAAAGGACTTAACAGCTGAAACTTGTCTTGCTCCGATAAGCCAGTGTGAGCATGCTGGAGATAGGGTTTGGGAGACAGACAACATCTAAGTGATTGATATTGTAGGGACTCTAAACAGCTACTTATTTAGACTTAATTTTATTTATAAACAAAAAATTGTTCTATGAAAATTATCTAAAATTTTAGGGACAGACTTTCAAGTGCTTTTAGTAAGTGTATTTGTCAGTATCTTTATTGATGAAGGATCTACAAAGTTTCGATGTGAGAGATATTTGATATTGAACCATACTAACAAGCCATGCAATAGGAGAGGGGAAAGACATATGTTTTGTTAGAGTAAGGGACCTAGTTAGTCCAGTACAGGAGGCAACATCTAACCTAAGTAAAACCATTCTTGGTTCAATTGAGGATAGAGGCTGACTGTCTCCTGAACAAGAAAAAGACCAGCTTCAGGAAAAAAGACTAAAACTTTTTAGACTTTTCAAGTACCACTTCTTATTGATTTTAAGATTCCCACTACAATGCCTTTGTAAGCATTTTTAACAGCTTGCTATTTCTACCGCTGTAATAATTTGCTCCTGAATTCTAATCCAGGCTTGTCCGGATTTGATTTCTAGTTGATACAGTCTGTTATGCTTTATCTCATAGACAATAAGATCCTATTACTAAAATTTCTCTCATCATAATGATGAAGTTGTTTCTTAAAATACTCTGAATGTTATGTAGATCTTTTGTTAGGGACACAGTTTAAAAAATACACAGTAAATGAAAAGCACTGTTTTTGAAGGAAATCATGACAGTTAGGCATAGTAGATGAAAATTCTCAACTGGAATATAACACAGGAGGTAAGCCTTTTTTAGAAACTTCAAGTCCAAGAACATACTGTTAAATCTTTTGGACAACCCAGACTGAAGTCAAAGAATCTGTAACTGTGTAAACTCAACAGCCCTTACCTATGACAGTTCATTAGGTTTCTTTAGTTTGTTTGCCAAGAAAGGAGTTAACCAAGGCAACAATTAGGAAACAGTTATAAAGAAATACAGTCACTAAAGACAGAAGTGTTCAGGGGAAAGAGGAAGGGTGAAATAGTTCAGGAAACTGCAGCCAGAGAAGCAAAGCCAGTCTGGGCTTTTAAAATGGGGGAGGCAAAGGGGAGTGGCAGGGGAACAGCAGACTTGTCACAAGGAGGGAGATGTGGCATACTAGGAATACCTGTAGCTGATACAAATTTTGATACTTGGACATTAGCCCAGAAGAAATACAAATCTCACTGATATAGGGCTCTGGGTAAAAGTTTACTTATTAAATAAAAGCAGTTGGAAATAGAACTTGGAAGTATGTTCTTGTGATTTTCAAGAGGTGTGGCACAAGCTTGGCACACATTGGAAAGTTGGCAGCCCTGCAAAGGCAATTGCAACATACTGCATAGTGCCAGTTCACTGAGATTCACAGGCACCTGCTCCAAGCAAAGGAAATCCAGCGTCTCAGTAAAAACCCAAAGGATGATTAATGTAAGGCATTTCAAGCACTACTAGCAGTGCGTGTGTGTAAGATTAAAAAAAAAAAAGCAAAACCAAAACCCCAAAACATTATGCTTCTTCACCCTCTAGGGCAATGCCTCCAAAGAACTTCCTGCAGAGTCAGTACAACCTACAGCAAAATTATTGTTTTCCCAGGCCTATATAAAGGTGCCAGGGCCCCAAAGATACACTGGCCCTCTAGAAGGGGCAGAATATCTTGAAAGCTCCCTAGAGGAAGAAAAGCATAATTCCAAACATAAGGTGATTCAGCAGCACTGAACAGACTAGGACTTCACTAGATATCAGAAGCTTTCTAAGATTCTCCCAAAGTGCAGTCAATGAAATAGGCTCACTGGAAGAGGCATCATCCAGATCTGAGAGGAAACAAGGTGGAGTAGGGTGCATAAAAAGGAAGAAAAATTCCACAGATTGCATGAGCTTTAATAATAGTATAACATACTTTAAAGAACAATTAAAACATAAGAACAAACCTTGTGCAGTTTGTTATTCATACACAGACCATCATCATGGCTTGGCTTTGCGAATGAAGATTTGGGAAGGGCTCTCTCCTTGTGAGTGTGCCCTTCCAGCCTGTGCAGTGGATTTTTTAGGTGAGGCACAGCGTGCGCAGAACTGGCTCCACCCTTTGCTCCTCAGGTTCATGTGCCACAGCCCAGTGAGCTTGGACGGTGACAGTGAAGTCCTCAGGACTAGAACCTACAGCACCTGGTATTCCCAGGAGGTCTCCCATCCAAGTACTAACTGGGGCTAACCCTGCTCAGCTTCCCAGATCTGATGAGATTGGGTGTCAGAGTGTCATTTAACTGTCATACAGATCATACTTATGATACTTCCAACATACAAAAATGAAAAAAAATTTCTATTATAGTTTGAACTCCTACTTGTAATAAAACATTGTTCTCGCGTATTCCCTGCCAAAAGATCATAATTAGACGCTGGATGATTTTTGTTTGATGATCACAATTTGTATTCAGTTACAATTATAAGTGTCAAAATCTTTAGAGCTTTTTGAACAAAGAATATCATGTCTTGGTCAGGACTCCAGGAATCCAAAATAGAAGAGTATCTTTGCTCAGGCAGGTGTTGCAGATGCAGATTATCCATCAGTCTGTTTCTTGAAACCCGCAGCAGTTAACCACAATTTAAATTAAGGCACAGTATCGTAAAGTAAGCATTCTTACAGAAAACATTGTCAGCAATATATGGAAAGGCAAATACTAGAAAGACTAAAAGCACTCTTGATGACATCTAAATATTTCCACTTCTCTTGTGCTCTTTAGATAGAGAAATGCATGTGATATTGGCAAGGTTGCAACAGTGCAGGTGTATCTCTAATCCTAAAACATAACAGAGAACCACTCATAGTTTCAGCTTTGTTCCTGAAGATGCCTAGCAGTTTTTCTGTTTATCATCTCAAGTAAACTAGCAAGGATTTTTCTGGTAACACACCACCACATATGTTATGGGTTTAGCTAGGCCAAAATTTAGGCTTTGATTTTTAGAGCAGGCCTTGGATTATCAGATGAGTCAAGATGGGTCAGGCCAGCTGACTGCTATTGGCCAACAGTATTCCATACCATATCCTGGCATCATCTCAGTATAAATACAGTGGAGGAGGAGGTGCTTGTCTCTTTCCTTCATGGCTGCTTGACTGGGAAGGACGTGCGTGTTGTTTGGGCAGCCAGGCCTCACTGCCGCTCACCGTTACTTTCGCAGCTGTTTTAATTCAGAAAAGTAAACAACTTATTACTAGTTTTTTTCTCCTCTCTTGCTAGGTTGTTTTCTCAAGAAGAATCTTTTGGGGTGTTTTTGTGGGCTGAGGTGGTGGATTCTGTGTTATTGGGTGAGCAACTTAGTGTGGAGTTATTGATTCTTTTTTAGCTTTGTATATTTGTGTTATATTGTAGTTTTACTTTTAATTTTCCTTTGTAAATATATAAACCTGTTTTAAGTTTTAGTTTTTTTCTCTTCTTTCCCTTTTCTCTTGGAGGAGGGGGAAACACACTGATTCTGTATTTGGGTACTTGGCATTTTGCCAGCTCAACTAAACACAACATAGTTGTTTTATTGTTTACTGCAAATTAATAATCCTTTATAAAGTATCATGAAAGATCTTCTTCTGCCTTCTGAGCATTTTAGCTTTCAGCAGTTGCTCACAGAGAACTGCTGGACACCTTTTCCCTCACACAGTTTTGTATTTCATTTTGGCAAAGACAGAAACATGTCCTCAGTAGAAAACAACTCAGCCCACAGCAAGCCTTCAAAGAGATCTCTGAAAAGAAAGATAATGGGTTTTCTTATTCGCTGATAAAGCCCTAGCTACCCACAGGTAGGCACTTCTGCTTTGCAAGTTTTCTCTTAGTTTAACATTCACTAATTAAAGAGAATATCAGGCTCAGCTAGTCTCATTACTGATTCTTTTTGATTTCCCTCTTGTGTATTATTTTAATTTCTGTTGTTCTTGTATGTTCATGTATAAAGCTGAATGAAACCATATTAAGTACTAACAGTGCCAAACAATTCCCCCATGACTGTAAAAGGCATATTGACAATCAGAAGGAGTTTCAGCTCCTTCCATTAATATTAGTCCACTGATTTTGTCCAACCAATGTCTACTCTCATGCCTCACCTTTCTCAACACACTTGGTTTTTGCCCTATCCCTGCTTTGGTATTAGCCTAAACAATTTCACTTATTCTGTCAAATGTGCATAACCACAGAATCATTAACTTTGGAAAAGACTTCCAAAATCAGCAAGTGCAACCTTTGACCAAACATCATCACATCAACTAGACCATAGCAATAAGTGCCACATCCAGAACACCTCTGGGGATGGTGACTTCACCACTTCCCTTACAGCACTTGACAACCCTTTCAATGAAGAAATTCTTCCTTATGTCCAACCTCCCCAGGCAGAGCTTGAGGCCATTTCCTCTTGTCCTGTCACTGACAGCCAGGGAAAAGAGGTTGACACCCACCTGTCTGCAAGCTCCTTTCAGATACCTGTAGTGAGTGCTAATGTCATCCCTAAGCCTCCTTTTTCCAGTTTAAGCTGTTGCCTGTGAAAGTCTGTGAAAAAAAGACTCCAAGCCAATTTTAGTCAGAGATGAGCATACAGTGGCTTTAATGAGCACCCAGGCTCATCCAGGAATACACTGATGAACATGCCCAAACTTTAATTTCCACGTTTTTTATAATACTGTCTATCCAATCATTACTTTACACATCTCTCAGTCCAGCCCTGTCCCACCCCAGTCCCAGCCTCTCTTATTTGAGGCTGGGGGAGGCTTCAGGACCCCCTGTTCCTCATCTTTGTCTTCCTTGGCACACGTAGGACTTCTGAAGCTCTTCCAGTGTTCTGACTTCTGGGTCACTCTGCCCCTGTTTATGTCTCCTGTGGCAGGTCTTCAGATATTCTTCAGCCTTCTACCTTGAAAGCAAGACTAAATAGCTTAAAGAATTTGAGCTATTGATAGGTGGTAGAGGTTACATTGAACTTAAGCTGCTAGAAATATTAAGGCACTATATTTGCCTTTGCTAACAGCTACAGTCTTCCTAAAATCTATGAAATGCAAAAACCAAAAAATAAAAAAAACCCTTTGGCATCAAAACCATCCCAGCTCCCTCAGCCTCTCCTCACATGACTTACTTTCCAGACCCTTCACCAACTTTGTTGACTTAGTGGTCTTGTGTAGTGTTTCAAGATAACACTTAGAAGGTCTTGCTATTCTTGTAGGAAATGAAATGCAATCACAGAATCATACTTGGAGAACAGGCTTCACAAGAGTCAAGTTAGGAAATGAAGTTCTAGAGGTCATACACAGAGTCTGATCCTTACTCTGGTAGCAAAGCATATCTAAGTGTTCAATACATCAGCATCAGAAAAAAATGTGAGAAAATATGAATCTCTGCAGTATTATGGTTAGGCAATTTCCAGCAAAGTGATAACCATATTAGAGCAAGGAATAAAGGTATGAAAATCTGAAGACGTCATTGTAAAGCTTTCAGCAATAGAAGGTTTTGCAGAGGCTTATGTTCATAGTGGCTGTTGTTCCTCAAGTAAAGACAGAAACATATATTGAAAAACCTTTCACACCAAAAGCCCACACCTCAGAGGATACATGTTCAGAAAAAAACAGACAAGACTTTTCATAAAGTTCATAAACTGGGGCTGATTCACAGCTTTTCTCTGTCTTCTCAATCTGAAACATGTGTACAGCATTCAGCCTCCTTTGTTCAACATTAGTCTCAAGATAGCTTCTATTCTCTGCTAAGCCTTTAGATCTGTCAGTAGTATTGTTTAAACACATTTTTATCTAGTCATTGAGACAACCTACCTGTACTGATAGTGGTGGCTGCTGTCCCCTGATATACCCATGGACATATATATCCAAAGGGTAATTCCTTTGTCCAGGTTGAATGATAGCAGACAAAATTCTTCTTTACTTTAAAAACAAAAAAATAAAGAATGGTGAAATTTGTCAGGTAACACACCAGAGATACTGCACAAAAGAAAAATCCTCATATTCTCTGTGTTTAGCAATCAATGACAGTAATCACACACCTGTCCCTCCTAGAACAGGAGAGTGCCCTCAAGCAGGATCACACTGTTTTTTACTGCTCTTAGATGCCAGTAAAGTACCCCATGAGACAAAGCTTCAGGGCAAAATTTTGATTGTCTGCTTTAAAGTGTGTTGTTTTGGGTTTTTTTCTTCCCCTCAGTTACATCATGGCTGAGAACCCCTCTTATCATGATTTCTGTGTCAAGTTGTCTTTTCCCCATCCTGAACAAAATCTTTTTCCGGATGTATGTCACAGCGCTCCTTACATAGGTAAATACTGAGAATCAGAAAGAATTTCAGAGTGCAAAATTTACTAGCAAGTCTTTCAATTTTCCTAGGTATATTTCTAAGGTTATAACTCATCATAGCACTCTTTCAGAGATGGCAAAATCTTTATTTTTCTCATAAGTTATGTTTGATTATCACTTCCTTGCTTTAAATATGTCCTTGCAGGTAATTTTTACTAAGATTTTTGCAAGTTAAATATACAAGGAAGCTCATCAAAATTATATCCAAGACAATAATTTGGAAACTCCTATTTGGATTACTAAGTTCTTCAAAAATCTCTGATCAGATATCCTATAAAATTTCCTTTCTCCTAAATACATATGTTATATACCTATGAGGAGGAGACAGCCCCATAGTTGCAGATAATGATTCCCAGATTAAGACTAATTAGCTGTCAAGCTTTCTCAATCATTCCAACACTGAATTTAAATTTCATTTTCATTGTTTCAGAGAATAGTTTTCCCATTAACAGGAATCTGAAAAAAATTACAAAATCAAGTGAAAAGTACAAAAAAGGACTGCAATACTGTGTAGTGAATTTGCCATGATAGGAGCCTATGCTGCAGCAGGCTTGCTGGCAGGACTTGGTGGGGACTCACGCTGGAGTAGCCTTTTTTCCTGAAGGATTGCAACCTGTGGGAAGGACACACATGGAGCAGTTTCTGGAGAACTGCATTCCCATAAGAGAGACCACACTGTGAGCAGTTCATGGAGGAATCGTCCATGGGTAGGACCCCACGATGGAGCAGGGGAAGAGTGAGAAGAGGAAGGAGTGGCAGAGACAACATGTGATAAATTGATCACAGCTGCCATTGCCTGTCCCTTTGCACCACTGGGAGAGAGAAGGGGGACAATGCATGAATAAAGTCAAGTCCTTAAAGAAGGGTGGAGTGGGGGCAAGGTGTTATAAGATATTTTTATTTTTCTCATTATCCTATTTTGATTTGCTTGGTAATAAATTAAATTAATTTCCTCAAGTCAAGACTTGTTTGCCCATGATGGTAATTGGTGAGTGATCTGTCCCTGACCTTATCTTGACCCACAATCCTTTTGTTGTTTATTCTCCCCTTGGCCCTGTAGAGAAGAGGGAGTGACAGCGCGACTTTAGTGGGCACCTGGCATCCAGGTAGGGTCAATCCACCACACCTCTCCTCACTCCTAAGTGGGAAAAAGAATATGAATTTTGCCAGAAAAAAAAAATAGCTTTTTTGCTTATCTGCTTCACAATCTACCATGCACTGTTTCTAAGAACAGAAATGGGCTGGTGTTTTTTCTGCTTAATCCTACAAGCACAAATTCAGGAAACACACACTGGGTAAAAGCATTTAGATCGCTTGGAGGTTTAGGACATGCTTTGTAGACAGCAACCCAAAAGAACCTCAGAATAGCTGTGTATCTCCACTTATCTGAACAACTTGTTTAACGTAAATTTATGGATGAGGTAAGTTTGTGCACTCTTTATGGATGCAGACTGAAGAGGTTACTAGCTGAGGCTTACCCACCTGACATGATACCTTCAGAAACAGGCTCCTCACTCAAAAACAACTAGGCATTTCTGCACTGTGTTCTGAAAAGGTGTGAGCAGCACAGTAAAAATATCTCAGTGCTTTCCTGCTTAGATAGTCTAAGTTCAGTTGTGTTTATTAGATTCAGTTCACCTGGACCCAAGCTAATTCAGTTTAGAGCACCTACTCCTATACCTACATTTGTTTCTTTTTGTTGAAGGAAGGCTTATTAAATTGAAGAGTTGCTCACAAACCTGGGGTTTCCATATAGCAACTAAAGTGCTGGGCAGCAGGCATTGTGCTACGGACAAAACATGAGATACTAAGCTAGCAGAGTCAAGAGCTAGGAAGCACACAAAATGACAGTTATTTATGCAACATTATTTCACAATACCTTTTCCTTTGCATACCCATTAAGTATAATGTTGCATAAGTACATACCGTTAGGTGCATAGGCTGCCCAAAGCAGTTATGGCTATTTTCATTTCAATAGAGTGGACAGGAACAAGAACATAATTGTTACTGATTAAATAGGATTCTTTGTCTTAATACTCTGTTCTTCCCTAATCTCCAACAAATAACATAGTCAAAAAGCCCATGTTACAGCATTCTGGTCACACTAGATTAATAAAGACTTCTATTTCAAAAGTCTTACTTTCTAATTAGATTTTTGTAAGATAATGTTCTGACTGGCAGATATCGGTGTGGTTTGTAACCACCTTTTACAGAAGATAAACATAGTAGCTGCTCTTGCTCTAAGCTGACCTTGACTCATTGACAGCAAATAGGAGGGGAAAAAAAGGGGGAAAGTGGAAGAGGGTTTTAAAGAAAAGTAAGCATTAAAAAGCAGAATGTCTATTCCTGAGAATGATTTTCACATGCAGCCTTGCTGTTGCAACAGGCACAGAATATATTTTTATCAGCCACTCCAAAACCTTGGAATATTTTTCTCATCACAGTGTTTATAAAACAAAACTCAGAGTCCACAAAAAAAGGCAGTAACAATAAAGGACTAAAACACCTTTGCAAAGTTCAGAAAGAAAACTGGTTAAACAAAAGGCAACATGTTTTCCCAGTTATTGACATCATGCTCAAGCCATTTAAGCATGTTCTATTGCAGAAGACTCAGCTGCAGCCTCAACAATGCTGTTCTTACATACCCAGTTCTACTATCTAACTGGATAGAACCACTTTGAATGTAGTTCAAGGTACAGGGAAGATTATATTCAAGCACAGCAGAGAGCAATTACATCAGACACTCCTGAGATTACCAGTAGAAACTGAACTTACAAATCAGGTAGTTATCCAATTTAAAACTGTCCTTGAAGATTATTACCTGAGTCATCAAATTTATATAAAATTAGGCCTTAATTAGTATCAAATAAACCACTACTGATCATTGATATACAAAATAAGAAAATCATTTTAAAATGTGAACAAATAATTTGTGTTTCTGAGCTGGTGTAACGTATGAACACTGATTTTCTTTCACTCCTTAACTTTCACAATTTTAACTATTACAAAGGAAAAAAAATGTTATGTTAGTAGGCATTTTAGGATATCAAGGAAGCCAACATTTGAGAATAGGTGTAACAACTTCCTAAAACTACTCACATTCCTATTACATAAAGAGAAGTTTCACTGAGATATTTCAGCCACACATTAAGTTACAGCACAGGAATAACACATCAACTCTGATTTGCAGGAATGTATTTTATAAAACAAAATTTCAAAGGCTTATTTTTATAAGAACTTTGTGTCTACTTCTTTTCTTTGAGCATATGTTTTGAAAAATGTCACAAGGCTGACCTCTTCTGGGTCATAAATTACCAAGCACCTAGAGTGACACACAAACATTAAATATGTATCAAGCATGAGAAAAGGAAGGAATTTTTCATAAATCTCAGAATATCTTTCATAGATTTCATCATAAAAAGGACAAATTGTTCCCTAAAGTCTCCCACAGCAAGTAAGTGATTATGCTGCAAATTGTTCTAACAAACAAGAAACTAATGATCCCACTACTCATTCACTCACCAGTATTTGAATACAAAATTAGCTACAGGATTCAGAACTACTATTTTTATGAGATTAAATTTAAAAGCTAGCACTGCATAAAACCTTTGAAATCATGTAACAAATCTTAGTCATGCACAAGGCCAGACCCTCACATGAGTAAGAGCTCAGGTTAAAAAACAAACAAACAAACAAACAAAACCCCAACCAAACAACAACAAAAAAAACCCCACCAAAATAACAACAACAACAAAAAACCAACCACAACCTTAGAAACATATAAATATATTACATTGTGTCTTTTATTCACCTATGGAATCTGTCCAGAACTGCCAAGGTCAGTTTTTTCTTTTATTCAGAAGGAAAGCTCACAAATTATTGCCAGAAGCTTCTCTCTCAATCACCACTAAAGTTTCAGAGAACTTTTCAGTGACTTCAACTCACAATTACAGAGAATGTGTTAAAAACTGTCCTAGTTCAGCAAGCCAGGATCAATTCATCACTCTGTGGGTGTGACCAAAGCTGTGTATTCTAAAACCCTCTGTGTCATTTCTCCTGAACTGTTAACAATGGACCATTTGAAGAAGCTGCCCAGGGCACACCCAACCCCTCAGAATGCAAGGTGGGTGTTAAAGAGTCCTGTGAGATAGGAGCTGTGATAACTCCCCTCCAGGAAGTTGTTAGCACCTTCACACCCAGCCTGAGGGGGCGTGTCTGCTAATGGGCCATCAATGATTCCAAAAATACCCCATGACTCACAGGGTCAGATCACCCACTGTGGAACTCCCCGCCCTGGGGGAGATACTGAGTAGTCCCATCTGAACCTGAAGGTATATCATCTCAGGGTTTGGGGTCTTCTGAAACCACTCATTGGATCCAGAGCAGGACCAGAACCTTGACAGGACTGCAACTGTCATCTGCACCAACAGGTTTTTCCCTTCCTTTTACTTTGGACTCAGGGGAACCACATGGGGGCTCAGCACAGGGGCTAACAAACAGCACTGGGTTTGTGCCCTGGGGGGTGTTGGGTTATACTTCTGGGGTTTGTGGGATAAAACCAATTTCTCTCTGTGCCATTGCATTTATTGTAATATTTTTATTAAATTGTAACTCTGATTTATAATCTCTCTCATTTTGGGCTTGTTTCTCCTACCACTTTACATTTAAAACAGCACAAACTCACAGAAAGTAGTGATAGAAAGCTTTAAGTTAGTGCTAAAAGAAGAGATATTTCATGCTGCTTTGGATGTTTAAGAGATGTCTTTCCTAGATATGAATATGGTTATTTTAGGACCATGTAATCCAAGGTTAAAAAACAATGCTAAAACATACATTTTAAAATACTTATTTAGATCATAAAGCATCTGTATTACTATAATCCATATCAGCCAGCAGATCACACTACTATGTATATTATCCTCTCTCATTCCCAGGCAAAGTAAAACTCCAAACATATCCAGTTCCATTTTCTACCCACTCCCTTCTCAAGTCATTGCTACTTACCAATGTAAGTATTTCTTTATTTGGATGTAGTCCATAAGATAATCAAGTGAACTCCTGGGTTTTTTTCTGATAAATAGGAAAGACTGAAGTAATGTAAATTCAGTTTGGGAAAATCATTCCAAATTCTCACCTTGTATTGTCTCTAAGTTTATAAAACCTGAGAAAACTGCATTTTTTCAGTTGCAGTCAGTCAGTATTGAGTGTAGAGGTCACACGAGATGAGTTAGATGATTTTATATAACAGCCTCCATTTTGACCTTCAAGAACCACATCAGCCTTTACCACAGCATTATGTCAGGAAGTCTTGTTCACTCTAAGAGAAATTTTTACACAAATGTCTTCCAGAACAGTCTTTGCTCCCTTTTTTTACGTGACCTCCATTTCTTTTTCTCAGACATATAACTTCAAAGTGATAATGCTTGAATTTATTTTCAACCTGCACTGTTCCATATTAATGCCTCTGTTATTACTGAACATTCTGAAAACACAAATGAGATTATCTAACCATGCTAAGAGATTTCTATTTTCATATCCTCAAAGACAACTGATTAATAAGAAAATCTATTGATTTAATGCAAAAAACCACAGAGCATCTCTTCATGATGATTTCCTTGTTTGTCCATGTAGGCAGTTCTTAATCACCTAAACACTTACTGACATTACCCAGGAACAATTTTATTAAATGCTACTAAAGGAAATGCCATAATGACCCTATTGTACTTAAATTTTGGCCATATCCATGGCTCAATAAATACTTCCAAGGAATTCAAAACAGGTAAGAACTAGGTTGATTGTCAGTTTACCTAAATGTTCTGTATAAATATCCCATCTTCATTAAATTTTCAGCAAAAATGGACAAACATTATAAAATAAACTTATCATCTCAATCACTAAAAAAATCAAGTTTGTCATTCAAGAGCATGCTCTCTATGAAGAATTTAAACAATGCACTGAATAGGATTTAGCTCAAATACGGTGCTTCAGGTTTGCTCACTAAAATTCTGTACCAGTTTCTCCAGCTTTGCCATCAGACTGATGTACTTTTGGCTGTTTGGATCATTCTCAGTTATTCTCTTGAATAATAGTATATTTGGCACTGTTCTGGTATTATTTTGCTTTTGTCTGGACAACCAAGAGATTTTTTTTCCAGACACCTCTAGGTACCAAAAATTCAAAAAAAGTAATGAAACTTAAATGTACTGTCCCTAACCAATACTGTTTAAACACCTTGCCTCTTTAAATTATTTTTAAAAAGGATTTCACAAACATGTGTCAGCTTCCTTATTTTTAAACAAAGACTGGATCTTCTCTTCTGTGTAATTCATCTTGCTAAAATTAAATGAGGGTTTAAAACACAAAAAAGAATTCATGAAAATGAATTTATGTCATATAATTTTATATCTTAAGAATTATTAAGTTGGTCAACTCCTTCTACAGTCAGTAGAATGGAACATTCACTTTTCAAACACTATTTATATAGAAAAAGAAGATAAATAGTGTCCTGGGTGCATAACTATTCTATAACCTCAGATTCTGGCAGAAAAAAACTAAAAACTGACACCTAATATAGGAAGAGATGCTTATTAGAAAAATATTTTACAACAAAACTTAAAAAACCAATATAAATTCAAATCCCATTTTATAGGCTTTTCTGAAAAATTTGTTTCCTCACTTTTCCGCCTCAAACCTAATGATTTGATGAAAATAGTAATGTTAATGCATTACAGCTATTATAAAGTACACCAGAAATT
>VWZD01003142.1:73142-84125 GCA_013396695.1 Sakesphorus luctuosus
GACCTGAGGGTACATACCCCCTGAGGCGGTTTGAAGACCTTAGGGACCACTCACCAGATCCGGAGAAGGATCAGAACCTCGCCAGGAGGAGACCACCAGTCTTCACCAGACTACAGCCATCATCTGCACCAACAGGTTTTTACACTTCCTTCTGCTTTGGACTTGGGGGAACCACGTGGGTCTCAGCACAGGGGCTAACAAACACCATTGTGTTTGTGCCCCAGGATGCTGGGTTATACTTCTGGGTTTTGTGGGTTAAAACCAATTTCTCTTTGTACCATTGCATTTATTGTAATATTGTTATTACATTGTAACTCTGAGTTATAATCTCTTTTGTGTTGAGTTTGTTTTCTCCTGCCAGTTTACATTTAAACCAGCATACAACCATGCAGAATATGGTCTTCTGTGATGGGCTGGAAAGTTACAGAAAAAAGCCTAAAGGGTATATATAGTGTATCTGTCTTAATGAAGTGGTCTTCCTTCCTGTAAGAAAATGGAGTCTGTGCCTTTAATCCACCACAAGGATAGATATACAGTTCTGAAAAACAGCAGACCTCCATTTCCAATAGAGTATCCCCAGCTGGATGGCAGCCATGAGGACCATCAAAAGCAACTCCTGCTCCTCCCAGGACTACCTAGATTGATAGCATACCCTAAGCTGGAAAGAACTCATAAGGATCACTAAGTCAAACTCCTGGTCTTCATAGCAGAACCCCAGCTATATCCCTGAGAGCATTGTTCAAATGCTTCTTGAACTCTGGTAGGTTTGGTGCTGTGACCACTGCCCTGGGGAGCCTGTTCCAGGGAGGTAAAGAACCTTCTTCTAATATCCAGTGTAAACCTCCCCTGACACAACTTCATACCATTCCCTCGCATTCTGACTCCTGTCACTAGAGAAGAGATCAGTGCCTGCCCCTGCTCTTCCCGTGAGGAACCTGCAGATCACAATGCAATATCCCCTCAGGCTCCTCTTCTGCAGGGTGAACAAGCCAAGTGACATCAGCCGTTCCTCATGCCTGCCCTTCTAGACCCTTCACCATCTTCATAGCCCTAAAAAAGTTCAATTTTAGTATCTAGAAAAGGTTTAGTATTTTAGTACTCAAAAAAGGGTAGTTTTAGTACCTAAAACTAAAGTGACCCTGAAATGAGCTCAGTTGGTTAGAGCATGATGCTAATAACATCAGGGTTGTAGGTTCAATCTCTGTATGGGCATTCACTTAAGATCTGGACTCAACGAGCCTTGTGAGTCCCTTCCAACTCAGAATATTCTCTGATTCTGTAAACCATATGACTAAAAGCCTTATCCAGATGCTCCTTGAACTCTGGTAGCTTGGTGCTGTGTCCGTTTCTCCGGGGAGCCTGTTACAGTGCCCAGCCACTCTATGGGTGAGGAACCTTTTCCTAATCTGGAGTGCAAAGTTCCTCTGACACAGCCTGATTCCATCTCCTTGTGTCCTATCACCAGTCACCAGAGATCATCCTCATCTCTGACCCCCTTGGATTCATAGACTGCAACGAGGTCACCCCTCTGCCTTCTCAAAGCTGAACAAATCAAATGACCTCGGCCTCTCCTCCCAAATCAGGCCCTCAAGACCTTTCACCATCTTGGTTGCCCTCCTCTGGACATACTCTATGGATTTGATGTCCTTTGTATATTAAGGTGCCTGAAGCTGCACACAATAGTCAAGATGAGGCTGCCCCAGTGCAAAGCAAGACAATCCCCTCCTTTGACCAGCTGGCGATGCTTTGCCTGATGCCCCCCAGGACATGTTGGCTCTTTGGACTACCAAGGCACACTGCTAACTCGTATTTATTCAACTTGCCATCAAACCAAACCCACAGACCCCTTTCCACAGGACTCTTGCCCCACCCTTTTGCCCCTCCGTTCGTACATATAACCAGGGTTACCCTATCCCAGGTGTAGAATCTGGCTCTTGCTCTTTATAAATGTCATTGTACAGCTCTCTATCCAGATGTCTCTACAGGCTCTCTCTATTCTCAAGGGATTCCACAGCTCCTCTTAACTTAGTATCACTGACAAACTTACTCAATGTGCATTTGATTCCTGCATTCAGATCATTTACAAAAACATGAAAGAGCTTTGACCCTAGAATAGAGCCCTGCAAAACACCACTGGTGATTGGTCACCAACCTTTGGTAATCACATTCACTACAACCCTTCGTGTATGACCTGAGAGCCAGTTCCTTCACTCAGCATTATTAAGGACTCCTCTAGCTACATGCTGACAGTTTACCTAGAATGATACTGTGAGAGACAGGATCAAAAGCTTTGCCAAAATCCGTAACAGCCACATCTGCCAGCTTCCCCGACCAAAAATGACCTTGTCAGAAAAAGGAAATTGAATTTGTTAAGTAGGACTTTCCCCTATTGAAACTATGCTGGCTATGACCAGTGACTGCGTTGTCTCTCAAATGTTTTTCATTAACTCCCAGAAAACTTTTTCCACAATTTTACCAGGCACTGAAGTGAGACTGACAGGTCTGTAACTATCAGAGTCTTCATTTTTAGCCTTCTTCAAACTCAAGAAAATATTTGCCAGCTTCCAGACAACTGAAACCTCTCCAGACTCCCAAGTCAGTTTAAAATAATGGAGAGAGATTCTGCAATGACATCATCCAGCTCTTTGAGTAACCTGGGATGAATCGCGTTGGGCTCCAGAGATTTTTAAGCACATTCAGCTGGAGCAGCAAGTTTCAAACAAGTTCAGAGTCAGCTGTGAGTCTCCCCATTCCCCCAGTCATGGTCTTCCAAAAGAGAGCTCTGGGGATCCCAGATGTCCATCATTAGACTTAGAGAGGCCACAGCTTTCTGCCAGGTGAATACTGTTTCTCCCTGGTCAAGCTGGCAAGGTTGCAGCATCCTTCCACATTAACTGCTGTGCCAACCCTGTTTGCTGGTTGCTGTTTGTGTCTATGTGAAAGAGGGGCTTGGCCACCATTGCCCCTGGCCCTGTCATCCAGGCCTATCAGCCACTCCCACGTGAGCTGCAGGCAGAGACCAGAGGGTGTCTCCACTCCCCCAGGATTTCCGTGGTTGAGGAAATCCAGCTGTACGCATGCTGCCAATCCTGCCGTCCCCAAAACTGCTTGCCTCAGCACTGAGTTCATTACACGCAGATAATGTGCTAAATTTACATTAAAGTCATCATTAGTAAGGCTTCAACTGTGCAGTAATATTAGCTTATGTATATAATTTTTTTATCCCTGCATAAATTGTCTAAAACCATTACTAATTTTGCACAGGATATTCCTTTTAAATATAGCAAAGAATGTCTGACTCTCAAAGGCTTTAGCACTCAATTAGCTCCTCCATTTATCTCATACAAAGTATTCTACCTGCCATTGAAATGTTTCATAGTGTTGCATTCCTACATAAGCAGTTCTATTTCATAGCAACAAGGTCAAAAAAGAGGAAGACTGAGAGAAAAGGGTGATTAAACAAGACAAAGCCCACACAACAAAGGACTTGTATAACACAATATGAAAAAGTCAAAACGTAGGTACTAAGCACAGTAAAAGTTTTTCTGCAGACTTTTTTACTGAATTTGCTAGCCAAATAACTAGTGGTAGAGTTAGTCTGGACACTGTGGCTTTGAAGACAGTGATGAAAAGTGAGTGGGTGAAATTACAAGCATTACCAGAGAAGACAAGCAAGACTATTACCTACTACACAGTGCTACTATAACTTGTGAGCAAATGACTCACAAGTATACTCACCGTGACAAAGTCATAGATTTCCATATCTCTTCTATGTTTGTTTGTGTTAGCTCTCTGCGGAACACAAGTTTGCATGCCGGTACTTCCCCTATAGCTATACTGTGTCGTTTGTACCACATCTCAGAGTTCTGAAATTAGAAAAACTCTCCTCATTAACTGGTAACTTTTCAAGTATTAAACAGTATAATACAATTATAGTACAGCATTTCACGTGTTCCTAAATTCCAGTAAAGTCTTCAGGGCTCAAATGAGTGTTCATATTTCACAAATGTGAAACATTTGTCTCAGTCACACATGCAGCTTTTCCCAATTCCATAACTTGTCCAAAGCTGAAAAATCATGTGTGTTCAGAATATCCTTTAAAGTTCAGGAGTCAATCCTGTGCTCAGGTCCTCTCCATGATTAAAATCAGTTCATGTAGCATTTTAAGATTAAATATCTTCTTATGGAAAAGTTATTGGAGAATTATTAAATGAGATATCAAAGAATTAGAACCAATTCATCCTTGTTCAGTACATATTAATCATAACTAAACACTAAGTTCATTTTCCAGTTCTACACATTAAGAAACTAAAAGCAAATAGCTACATTGGAAGATACCCATCAGTCCATCATTACAATAGAATGAAGTAAATCTGAGAATGCAGAATACTACCATCCTTTACCCAACCTTCAGTCCAAGCTTAATACTTGAAGATTGTCATTAAGGTGTCAATGGGTGGACATACAACACGGTTTGTATCTGCAACATACTTTTCAAGGCAAAACTCCTAGTCATTCCCAATTCTTTGATTTACATCACAGAGCAGTGCTAAAGCACATTAAAAGTATTCCTTGTGATCACAACCAAACCACAAAATGTACTCCAGAAATGTACTTAATTACTCCAAGTGCTAATCGTCTGTCATTCCATGGCACTAGACGAGCTATTTGAAAGAAATACCACCCTCTGAAATTAAGTGTCTCGTCTTCCACATTAGCATTTCATGATACAGACCCGTGCTCATCAATCCACACACAGCCAGTACATGCTCAAATTGATGCTGGAGCAATTCAAGGTGCCACCATTTTCAGCTATCTGTTTACTTCAGCGTGCCAGTGGAAGATACACCTTATTATAAAAGAGCCAGTGGAAAGGAGCTTGTACCTCTGCCTCAGTTATTTCAACTTAGAGTCCACTGTATTAATCCAAACTGCCAGTGAAAGAGATTTTGAGCTATGCCAGACTGCATGCTGTTGCATCTGAAGCAGCAGATGCATAGAGGCAATCTTTTCCTAACTCTTATCAGGTCAGGATGCTTGGATGGAAATTTAGAGCAGACAGCTAGAGGCCATAACATGTTAAAATTTCAGCAGAAATTTGCTCAGTAACTAAAACACTCTATTCACTCGACTAGTCTTTGGCATTATCTTTTCTTGTATTTTAGTCTTCTACCTACTACTGAAGTTAGGGCGGTCCTGTGGTGTAAAGGAGAGCACTCTGGACTCGGAATCCCAAGGACCTGAGTTCAGTTCTCAGTGGGGACCGTCCCCTGGCAGTTCAATGCCTCCCTGCCATCCCATCCCGTCACATCTCAGATGCTCAGCAGGGTCAGCCCCGGTTAGTACCGGGTGCTGTGACAGTCCCGAGGACTTCCCTGTCACTGTCCAAGCTCGTTCAGCTGTGGCAGATGGACCTCAGGACTTAAACGGTGGGGCCAGTTCTGCACATGCTGAGCCTCACCTAAAACATCCACTGTGCAGGCTGGAAGGGCACACCCACGTGGGGAGAGCCCTTCCCAAATCTGCGTTCGCGAAGTCTGGCCATGCATACATAACAGATACACTATTGAAGTTCTAAGGACCATGTTTTTCCTCTTTGGAGGCCTGCCGTACACAAAAACTGCATTTGACTTCCATACAATTAATTGGATTGCAAATACGGAACAACTATTCTTTCAGAAACTGGATGTCCAGCAAAATGGGAGGAGCTACATTTCTAAACAGACTATGGTTCAGCAAGAAATCCAAGGCCAGTGGCCTGCACTGAAAGGTAGTAATAAAAAGGCAAAAATTATCTAAGAAGTCCCAAGAGTTCACAAAATGTGAGAACACACACATACAAGATACACTGGAAGGGCTCACAATCTTTGTAACTCCAGAAGACTAGGCTTTTACTGTGTCCAAGTTGCAAGAGTTGGTAAAATTTTGATTAACTAATAAAATAAGGTTTTTTAACAGCTTTACAAAGGCTGGATCAGTCCAGGTAGGGGACAGAATGATTTTCCAAGTTTACAAAGAATAACCATAAAATCAGGATCACCTTGCCTTAGCCACAATATATTCCTTATGAAAAAGGAAACTGAGTAAAAAACTCACAGCAACCGGGAAGGGGATACTACTATCTATATTCTCATATGTGTGGTGTCTGAATAAGAGTTACAGTGTGACTATTTATAATATAGTAGTGTAATAAAATATTTGTTATAAATAATATACATAAAATAATAACAATAAACAAATATAATAAATAGTAATATAATAAATGCCCTATTGGAATTTGAGCAAAGTGGAATCCAAGCATATAGGAAAACACTATCCCTCTGAACTCGGGTTGCTCAGGACATTATAACCTGTAGCGAAAAGAACACTGACAGTCTACTTCCCCCGCAAATTGTAAGAACAACTTTATTTCATATAATTTTGAAATAAAAGTATTTAGCATTTAATTTTATAACCAAGTATTTTGTGCCACAACAAAGAGGTCATTAGTTCAGTTTTGCTTTCCAAATATGTTTATGTCTGGGGAAGTGAAAAGTGGGTGTCTTACCATTGTGACAGATTTCACTGGGATGTGTTCTTGAGAAGTTCCAGCCTTTGGTTCATTCCAGTCTGGAAATTTAATTAGTTCCTTTCCACATGAAGGTTTCTTTGGATATGACTTCAGTGGTGAGGAAGGAGGAAATCTACAATTAGAGAATATTTTTAAAGCCACTGAGCACCACTCTAATCCGTATTTACCAATGCAAAAGTATAGTAGGTCTTACATGCAAAAATACAACAAATGCCTTGGACGTTCAGTGTTGCCTGGAAACTGGTGTTAAGTGATATGTAAAACATCATGAAATGTCTTATTTGGCCTCCAGCTGCTGCTCCAAAACAGTTCATGTTCTTTGTACCTCCCATGACATAGCTGAGCCTTGGGTGAATGTCTGATATCCCAGAGCATCTCATATAGCACCAGCTGCCTATGTATAGACAACTGGCTCAGGTCCCCCCTGGAGGACATCAGTTCTGCTGAAAAAGCTGTAGGTAGGTTTTCCCCCCGTCAAGTGAGCTCTTAGCATGCATATCCTAAAGCAAAGCTGTGTAGCTAAGTCACATGGCCAACACTTAGATTTAATTAGAGTGCATGCAAGTGTTCACACAAAGTTTTATCCACATTACCATGTTCTTCCATGTTTACACGCTTCCTATAAGAAGACCATATCCTGCAGTTCTTTTCTGGAGTCGTTTTCCATCTGGTTGTGCAGGTAACTAATTCACTTTTTTAAGGCATTTCAAGAAGGGACTTGAAGAAATTAGCAAAAATAAGCCCTAAACTTGTAGAAAAGAAGGAAAGCATACTATCCAGCCTGACCAGAATCAAATTACTAGTAAGCTTGGGCCAGAGCATGTACAAAGGAATTAATTACAGCACATCAGAAAGACAAATCAGTTAGATGGCAACACACCCTCAGAACAGCACAGACCCAACTTTGTTTACTTTCACTCACAGGTTTTAGATGCTGAGATTCCTGATGCTTCAAGAAACAGCTTAAGCCTCACTCACTCTTTTAATCAGAATGTAAAAGACAATTTTATCTGTGACTTTTCAACAAGAGTTTTTACACTGGAGGACAGCATGCACATGTATCCTACCAGCAAGACACACAAAAAATCCTCAAGTTTCTCCAACCTCTCATGCAGTTACAACATTTAAGTAGTTTTTAATATTGCACCTTTGTTGGTCCATTAGTGTTATGCTGCATGGGTTAAACATGTGATGGTTTTGACTATGCACATTGAGACCATTTGGCATATTCCACAGTGCTCTTCAACTGAGCATATGCAAGATGAAGGGATATAACTTCCGTCAGACAAACAGAGCAGTAGCATCAAGCACCTCATACTAATCCTGAAAGATTCACTCTGCCTTTTGAAAGTACACCAGATTACATGGCAGATGTTCGGCTTTTGAGTGTTCTCAACCATTTTTCAGATATTTATTATTTCTTAGAGCTTGACATTAAACATCTGCAGCCTTTTTCCTTTGCCTTACACTATTTTCAGCTGTTCCTTGTTTCATCTCTATTTCTTCATAATTTTTAGCTTTTAGTCATTTGCCACCCTGATTTGCAAACAACAGTAAAAAAATGAGTTCTTACAAGCAGAGAAAGGAGATGCACATTCCCATTTTTCAGGTAGCATTACAGTAAGATCTAACTGAAGACAAGTTTTTGGATAAACAATGAAAAAACTCTGATTTTATGATTAACAGATTAATGTTGCTCAAAGGTAGGAGCTAAGGAGCATTGCAAGGTTTGACACATCAAGATCAGAATGGTTTGTAGACAGCAACATTACACAACATTAGTTTTAGGACTTTATAAAAAGAGGAAATGGAGATACCTTTTTGTGTCTAGTAAAAAGAACACAGAACACGGTCAACTAACATTGCTATCAATGTANAAAAAAAGCCCAACAACTTCGAAAACTGTAACTTCTCATTCACTATTGTAGACTGAACTGAGCTAGTAAGTCAGGACACAGACAGATAGTCTTTGCTATTTTTAGAAATCACGTTAGATCTCACTTTCATATTTAATACTTGACAAATACTCTCAGGCAAGTAAACATTTAGCAACATCTCTTTTGCATATTCTGTGTACAAAAGCAGACAGCCACACTTACATTTGAAGTTAATGAATGACAACTGTTCACCACAGTGTAAAGTGACAGCATATTAACACATAAATTTATAGAAAAGGTATGAAGCATGTCAATATTTCCAGAGTAAGCACTGTCAGCGGAACTGACTTGTACCACTACTTCTATCACCATAGTGAGGAGGAAAAAAAATGTATTTTCAACATAACATCAGGAAAGTCCACCAGAGGGAGCTGCCAGGACATGAAATAGATGAGTAAAATGGGCTTGAAAACCAATGTTTGGCTCCACAAGCAGGAGAAGAGCATGTTTTGATACTTACAGCCATGAGCGACATACAGTTAATTTATGCACCAAGCCCAGTGGTAAAAAAGCTGGTTCCAGTTCAAGGTGCGTGAAGAGTATGCAGTTTTAGTTTTAAAAAAATGTTCACTTAGTCATTTAGTTATCTTTCCAATGGGAGGTGAAGAAAAAAACATCAAAACAAAATCTTTAACAAAAGAGCTCTCTTGTCCAACAGCAGGTCATCAGGCAGAGCACATAGAAAACGAAAAGAACAGAAATATTTCACCCAACCAACTTCCACAACCTGCAGCTCAGGAAAGTCATGTCTAAAACCATAAATGAATAAAAGAACAAAATAATTTGCATGGATCATGATGCTAATGCAAAACAACAAACAAAAAAATCCCACAGCCACACAAACACAGCAAACCGAAACCAAAGAGATATACTATAATTCCAGCAGTTATCAAAACCAATATTAAAACCTTTGACAAGAGTCAATGTCCAGAAAGAAAGGACACACCAACAAGGAAAGCTGTGCAGGTAGTGCTCTCATTTAGAACAGACACATCAGGACTGATGTACCAAACCAGTGACACACCTAGCACCGTATGCTACAGGAGAACTTAACTGCTTTTCTTGACTCTAACAGGTGAAAAGCCTACTTGACGCCACTCCTTTGTATCTAAACCTTATTAAGGTCAATGTCAAGACTTAACATCCTCTGCGGCTCTTCTAGTCTTCCATGCCTGTTTTCCAACCTGAACTTGTCAATGACTAGGTAAAATGTCACAATGCCTTGCCCTTCCATAGCAGCCATAAGCAGATGGCCAAAGATTTTAAGACTAGAACAAGCATACATGATACTTATCCAGCATCCTTTCCCAGCCTTTGGTTGCTTTCAGCTCACACAGTCTGCAGAGCCTGTATTGTTTCAAGATACTTGACAATGTATTTTGTCAGGCAAGATTCAAAAAATATCTTCAGATACAAGTCCTTTGATACACTGTGTCCTTCACACTTGAGTCATAAATTCTAAAATTTAACATTGCCCCCCAGAACAGTCATGGGTTGGGGGAGAGGGAGGACAACTGGAGCTGGATGAACAATGGCACTCTCATCTCCACCTATGTCACCTTGATATGCACTCTTCTAAAACCAACAAACTTGAAGTCTACTGACAGTAAGTCTACCTTGTGAAATCTGTAAAAGACTTTGTTAGTATTAAGAGAATGTAGTTGAATAGAAGTGACCAAAAATTTTTAAAAACAGAGAGTAGAAAACTGAAGTCAAGCATTAAATCATGACAGTTACCCATTACTAAGGAAAACAGTCTTTAAAAGGAAGGGCGGGGAACACATCAACACCTCTGTAGAGGCATTCTACAAATACACTTGTAGGACGTGACAAGAGTTATTACACCCCGTTTCCAAAAAAACCGCAACTTTTCTGTCACTATATACAGGCTTACCGATATAAATGGCCATCATCTTGAAAGTCCTCTTTCCCCCACCGTCCTTTAATATCTTCTATAACATGATTTTTCAGGAATTTTTTAAGCAACTTAACCGTTTGATCGCGAGTCACCTCTGGGCCAAAGTTTTGATTACAGCCGAGTAGCTCATGCAAGCAATCCACCGCCTCCGAGGCTTTGAAGCAGCGCTCATAGCTTTTGAAACGACAGCGATGCTTCCGAACAGGCATCCCGGCGCGGAAGAGTTCTATGATCTCGTTCCACTGGGGGAGGGGAACAAAGCAAATCGTTACGGGAGCATTTCTCCCGGGAGCGTTCTGGGTTTGCAAGTGCGATCAGAAGGCAGCCAGCCCTGAAAAAAAAGCAGAGCTACACACTTTTTGGATCATCTGCGTCTGCGAGAACATCGAAAGTTAAACCAAGGAGTTAAACTCCCCAAAGCCGAGAGAAAATACCAGGTCTAGGAAGCTGGAATATTTAGAGACTTACACTACCAGCGGCTCTACGAATACGGCTTTAACCTCCCTTATGCTCTTCCTGGGACAAAAGGGTGGACCCGCCGCTCCGCCGGGCCGGGC
>VWZD01003142.1:97952-119183 GCA_013396695.1 Sakesphorus luctuosus
GTTTCTTCATCGTGGTTTTTTTGGTTGGTTGGTTGATTGGTTGTTTCTGAGGTTTATAACCAAAACCAAACTGGGAACCAAGTTTCGCAGTTTTTCAAAGTGATGTTTAAACAGCAAAAGCATGCATCTTTTCCACCACTTCTCACACTATGATCATATCACAAAGAAGCTGCTGCTGCACTGCCTTAGAGTGGTTAGAAGAAACATCAAGTAGTTCATTCTAACTCTTGATGAAATTCATGCAAATTGAGCTAACAAATGCATCCTGACAATTTGGCACAATAATCTGACAACCTTTCATTACTAGTTTGCAGAACCTGAAATAGTCACCTAGCCAGATTTAACACAGAGGGTCAGTAGTGATGATTCACCAAGCAAATGTCTAAGGCTCTCATTCATACAATACTATTGTCAAATAGCTACACAAACCCAAAAACAAAAACACCAAAAAAACCACCAAACCCCACCAAACAAATAAAGCCCACCAGCTGCAAAATCTCAACATTGCTTTTGAGAGAAAAAGCATTTGCTGGTTTGGGGTTGTGGGGAAAATCAGTGCTAAAGATATTCATAGTTTAGCTTGGGAGGGAAAACAGGGGGCAGAGGTTGGAGGGTTTTTGTTTGTTTGGGGGGTTTTGTTTGTTTAAAGGATGAAAATGCCTTAAATTAGATTTTGTCAATGTCTGTCATTTACTGGTGTCATTTAAAAGGTAGATCTAACTGAAGATTATTTCATAGTAAACATCCCCTACAACATTTGAAACATCAGTTGTTCCTTTTCCTTAAGGGTGGGCTGTCACACTATAGCATAGTAGGACAAGCAATTACAAAATCCTAAGAAATGCATATTGTCTGCTTTACCTGCTGCAGTCCATGGAAAATAAGTTATGAGAATTTCAAACTTTTTAAACTACCTAAAATGATACAAAATCATTTACCATCTCTTTTTAGATATGACTTACTCCCTTCTTTTAAGAATAACTGGTTTAGCATACTGCTTGGAGGAATATATTTACAACTACCACAATAATATTTTTTGAGAACTGCAGAGTGGGAGTTATATTAATAGATTCATTAAAAGTTAGTAGTTAGAAACATGAAATATATAAATACATTACAAACAAAAGTATTACTTACTTCATAAGTCATATATAAAGAGAGGGCTACCACACTAAAATTGTAAAATGTCATTATCTGCCTGAGTTCAAAAGGTTTTTTATTTTCCATGAGTTTGGGTCCCAAGGAAGTGACAAAATAAACATAGGTTCCAATGATAAAAGTTGTTGGAAAAGGTGAAGACATGAGTGGCCAGCCTTCCAGTCGTGGATCTAAAAAGAAAGAAGAGAAAAAAAGAAATCAGATGTCTACAGTAATTATTAAACATCGATAGAAAAGTGTTTAATTCCTGATGGTTTAGGTTTTTCTGTCACAGATCATATTTCAGATTCCATTCACCTCAAGTCCATACTGACTGGATAACAAGATTCAGCACCTGCTTCTTTCTCCATCAATACTTCACAGATAACAAAAAGGAGACAGAAACATGAGTGATGTGATCTTCTGTCTTCAGAGCATCACAAAACACACATTTGTCTTCACCTTCATATTAGAAGGAAGTTGTAATATAACAAGCAATTGCTGCAAGTTCCTCCCCAGTTATCCTAGAGAGATGCTTTGCAGAGACATGTCCTCATGTGCGCACCCCATTCCCTCTCCCTGCAGCTGAGAGGCTGGCAGGAATTCCATCTGAGCATCACCATTATTCCACTGCACCATTCTGTGGTTTATCACTGAATCCCAGCTCATCACAGACTTCTGTATTTCTCCATAAGCAGTAGAACTGATACAAACTTCATGCATTTATATTTGATTTAATTTTATTTTTATATACTGGCTTTTGGAAGATTTGTTTCAGAATGACCCCAAACTTAACTACTAACTCAGTAAATTGCTGTTTTCATGTTTTGCTGCTGTATTTTAACAGTGAAATTATACTCTTGTAATTTTTGTCAAGTGTTTAATTCATAGCCAAATGTTTTGAGTATGTGAATTTTCAGCCCACAGCACTCAAGCAACCTATCACCCATGAGACCCTCTTGATGTGTTTTACAGCCACTGGAACTGTGAAAACAGACTAAGGAGAAAAGTACATTACAATACTGCTCACAGCTTGTAATGTTGTGTCTGCTGTCCACAGACCAACAGGGACTGTGATCAACAGCACTGGGAATCTGCATGTGTGCACTGCAGGAGAATCACCAGCTCTTCACAACTGGCTGCTCTTACTGCATCCACCCCAAAACTTTGCCACTGTTCTTCCCAGCCTGATCCTGAGGAAACCATGTTCCACCACTAACAGTATGGTACAAAATGCCAAATACAAGCACTAGTGGGCAGGAAGACAAGGAACACGAGTTCTGGAGTCCTGGACATTGCAGCAGAAATGCTTCCTTCATCACCCTATTCCATCCCAATCCACTTCAGCCCACGAGTCATACTGGTTAAACTCCCTTTCATTTGCATGCTAAGCTTCTACAGAACAAGAGAAATGGTGTTCAGCTATGCTGGAAAAGATAAATCGGTAATCTCATCTATCAAACCTTAACCACTTCTCAAATTTTTCCCAGGAATCAGCTAATTCCTGTCACTATGTGCCTACCATAGTGAGAAACACAGAGAGATGGCTCTTAACCTCTAAACTGAGATAATCTCCACCAGTTTTTGTTAAGCATACAGAACTACAGAATGACAACATAAAAGCAAGGTGTGTTTAATATCCCTTACTAGCTGCAACAAGAAACTAATATCCTTTTTCAAAACAGAGCTGTGACAGAGTTAATTACTTTGAGGATTAATTTCAAAACACTGAATCTTATCCAGGCTTGTTGGGTTTTTTTCACTTTGCCAAATCAATAGCACCATGCCCCTGCATTAATTAGCTAATAAAATGCAGTTGTTTGGTAAAGGAAAAGAATTAAAACTTCACATTCAGCAGCACAGGAAAAACACAAACTATATATTCAGGCAAGCAAGAAACACACAAGAACCACCGTCTGCACTTTATTTACTCTGAGTTTATACACATAAACTACCTGAGTTTTGCTTATTTTCCATTTTAAAAATGCAGAGACCAGTCTGCTATGTCAATAGGTGACCTGGCAAGTCTTAACAAAAATTTACAGGAGGACAAAGCTACCTCTAAGCTGAACAACAGCACATTGCTATTCAAAATTATGGGCAGTTAATACGTTTTAGATTTAAATTACTCACCAGCATCTTTAATCCATTCATCATAGAGTAGTACAGCCTTTGATGTCAGATTGCTAAAGGCCATTTTCACTTGATAAAGATTTTATGATACTGCCTGCAGGAAAACAAACCAAAAGAGAAATATGAATTTATGTCAATGAAATAGAGATCAGTAAAGTTTTATGGGAAAAATTTCCAAGAAACAGAATAGTGAAAAAAGAGAGAGGTATAACAGAACACCACATGTGAAATACAGATCAGGAAGTGTTAGCTGACCACATCCCACTATGCTTGGGTCTAATTTATAGCTGAGCTGTTATGCACAACAATATGATTTTGCAATCTAGACTTACAAACCAGGTGCTTCCGTGCCATAAAGTGTTATCTCAAGAAACCTTGCTGTGGTTAACCATTACAGTTAAGGGGCAAATATGAATAAACAACAGATGCTTAAATTCATTTTTATTACCAGCTCTACTTAAAGTCCAAGTCATTGATATGTGAAGGAGCTCAGCTTTGCAACATTTATTGTTAAAAAAAATTAATTTTCTAACTAAGAAGTATTTCTAAGGTAGGTGGGAAGGAGAAGAGGTACCAATATGTCAGCATACTCCTTTTAAATACAATAATTAGCTATGTTATAATTAGTATGCAAATCCCACTCTGATGAATCAACTGTTTCCACACCAGGATCACGGAATGTCATAGTCCAAATGGTTATACCATTAAATCACAAAAATTATCCACTATGCATACAGCACCTCCCACATAATGTAAAACTTTTCAAAGTATGCTTATATGAATACCAATTTTTGCTCCACCATCAAGTATTGACCAGCCCTTTCCTTGCATCATTACCCGTAGAAAATACCTTTTCAAAACCCCAGCACATTTAAAAGGTGTGTCTCCTATTCCCACTCTATGTCTCACTTTACCATACGATTTCTCTCTAATACCCCTGTGCAATCTTCACACTGTATTCACCTTTATTAATTCAGGCTGCACCACACCTTGATAACTAGCTCCCTTCCTCTGGCGGCCCTTCTGCATCTCCTCCAGGCTAACCAGCTCTAGGTTTGGAGAGCCAGTTCTGCCCTCATGATCATAATGCATCTCTCTCTTTAGATCTGCCCACTACAATCTTCTCATTTGTCTTCACCTTAACAGTCCTGAAAAATAACTTCACCCTTATCTCCACTTCCACAAATTCCTGTCCACTGCCATTTCACAGGAGTTTTTAGGCACTACACCCGCCCTTCATCACAAGATGCAACACAGACAAGGCTACCTTCATTAGAGTTCACCTGATCCACTTGGTGTGAATTCCCATCTTGCTACCCATTTTCCTGCTCACACTTCTGTCCTGTGTCTCTGAATTATTTGAAACCATTATCAATTTCACAGTTGAAAAACATTCCCTCTGCCAGTCTCTTTAAGTTCACATTTTCCAGAAATGTCCTCCAGCATCAGCATTTCCCAGCTCAACGTCACTGCCTTCATGCTGACCATTTTCACACGCCCTATATTCATATTACAATGTTTGCTTCAAAGCTCTGTATTCATAAAGATGCTTGCAAAAATCAGAAGTAGGGTCATCCTCTTCCTTTTCTAATGGAAACCTGAAGGGCCCTCTTCCATTTGGCACTAGCAATCACATAATAGAAAAGATTTTAGGGTTAGAGGCAAATTATAAATATTATTGCCATCTTGCTCCATAAGCCACACTATGAATGATATCAAACATACATAAATTGATGTACTTAACACTGTCGAACTGTGACTGCTGGGCAATTCAGCTGTAACTAGTGTCAGGGAGGCAACCTTAAAAAGCCTTTAATTTATAAATAATTCTTGTAATAAAATGTTTAGATTGATTACAGTGAATTATCCTTTTAGTCTAGTATTCTTTCCATTTCAGACACACAAGAGACAAGTCACAGCAAACTAAAGTTACAATAAAATTCTACAAAAGCCCATAGACATCTCATGCACAGGATGGCTCAACTTTTCAACAATAATCACATTATATTTAATTGGTTCTTCAGTCAGAAAAATAGTTTACTGATTTCACTGCCATTCAGTTTTTCCACCCTTATGTTACTGGAACTCAGACTGGCTAGTTCAACATGCTGACCAAGTTGAACAACCAATCTACTTCTTAAAAACATGCTGTCAAAAATCCAGAAAATGCAATGTAGATGCTGGCTTTAAATTAATTGCCATTTAATATTGCCATTTACTTTGTCCCACCTCTCCGGACCCTAGCACTTACAGCTCCTGTCCTTTTAAAACATTCCACAAGAGCTAAGACAGCAAAAGCTCTCAGCCTTCAAGGTCTCTTTTCTGTTCATAGCCAAGAAAGATACAATTCCACTGCAGTTGCCAACCTTTTTCTCAAAGTTTTTGAAGTTCAATAACTATCCTTGAGAGAAGGATGTACCAGGCAGAAAGCAGCCAAAGCCTCACCACACAAGAGTGACTAATCAATTAATCTGAACCTAAAGATAAGTAAAATTTATTAAGTTAAACCCAATTATTTTAAGAGTAGAAATAATGTCTGCAAAGTAAGACAGTGCTGTTCAGAAATTTCCTACAGTTAAAAGATTTATTTAAAACCAACTTTCATATACGACAGTATTATTATTATTTCACTTTCAATGTGCTTTACAATTCTACTTATTTTCTTAACTAGCTACCCAGTTTTCCTTTGTAAATCCAAATGTTGTTTCTGTGAAGAATAGTTTACATTAATGTTGGGTTTTGAGGATAAGTTGTTTTTTAACCACCTACAAATGTAGGGTTAATGGCAGCAGGAAAGATATTTTGTCTTATCCTGTTACTAAGTTCACAAACAAATTCATACCAACTGGAAAAAAACATGATCGAGGCTTGGTTTTGTTTTGTTTTAAATAGAAAAGTTAAAAAAAAAAAAGAAAACCGCNAAATACACTGCTTTAGTTCTTCATGCCATAAACCCATCTGACCATTAAGCATGTGCATAGCCACAGTTCAGACAGGAAAACGTATATTTGGTTTACATACCTGCTAATGTACTTACAGAATCAGCACATCAGTACTTTCATTTCCATTTTTCCACCTTCTGCTCATATTAAAATGAAAAAATGCCATTAAAGTCCACAACTGAGTGTCTAGTTTGCAGTAAACTCTCTCAATATTAGGTAAATCACACAGGCAGGCTTATTTTCAAAATTCAGTTATTTTAAAGGACATATTGCAAGCAATTTACATAAAATTAAAAATACAGTCATATAAGTAGTCTGCCCAGCTTGAAAAGTTCTAAATAACATAGAGGCAGTCCTCTCATGCACATGCATTTGGAAAACAAGTGCCAAAATCACTTCAAAAACATATTTAAGGTATTCAGCTCTTTAAAAGAAATAAATGCTATTTTGCTTTTTGTCAATGGAAATAATATTGTGCACCTAGGTTCCAGACAGCTGTACTAGCGTAACTTCTGAATATATCTTCAAACAAATATGTCTCCATCACTTCAAAAATAGGAGATGTATGTGAGGCAAAGGAGGAAAAGGGCTGTGTTAATAGCGTAAAGTAACTTGCTGTCCTCTGGTTCCCTTTAGCTCAGCAAACAAATGGAAGAGCTCCCTAACTGCAGCTGAGTTAAGGCATGCAGCTTGGCTGAACCAATTTCAAGTTGGACCTTTACATTTACTGAGGAGGCAAGGGCAGATAAGACCATTTACAGCAATTAAAAATGCCACAAATTCTACAGCAAACTATATGAGAATGTCTGATGATGACAAGTGGTAAGGAAACAAGTTGTTGGAAGTGCTCAAGTTCAGTTCACAAAACTATTAGTGATTTTTGTAATGGGAATTACTGGTATGCCTCAAACATTCCTTATTTCTCAACAAGAACAAGAAGATTCTCACATTCCTTTGCTTAACCCACATGAAAGATATTTGCTATTCTTGATGCTCATTTATTCTCCCTACATAGTTTTTAAATAATAGAACAGATACAAAGACTTGCTTTTAAATAATGATTTTATAACTACTGTTTCATGCTGATGACAACTGAACAAAACAAGCACACAAAAAAACTTTACAAAAAACAAGCAAAATGAAACAATCTAATGTGAACTCTCTCACTCCGGAAAACAAATTTTAATTCAGTGTGAACTTAAGACACTTAACATTAAGAATTTACATTAGAGAGTGAAGCTAGTGTTCCAGGGGCCCCTTAGTAAAAGGCTGGAGATATGACAATACAGTATGGACTTTAGTGGTCTCATTTCCACACAGAATGGGTTCCCAGAGCAAAAGTTCTAGAGCGTCATCCCTGACCTGACAAGCTGGTGATGATAGGGCAATCCTCCACCCTGCAGAGCTCACTGGAAGAGGGGAGAGAGCCTACAGAAAGCATTGACCCACACAGGTCTGATTTCAAAATTACAGCTTAAGAAATGGCTGTAATACTGGCTTACACGTTCAGACACAATTATGAAACTTTCATGTTTCAGAATCAGTTTGTATACTGTTGTTAATTCTTCTCTTGAAGTTCAGAAGGTAATTAAATAAGGACATTTCACAGATTGGTATCTTAAGCTTTACCTGGGAAAAACCAGCTCTGCCATTCCTGTTTCCCAAGGCTGTGTGTTACAAAATTGCAGTTATTTTAACTACAATACTCCCTCATGTCACATGGCAAGGAACTACAAACTGCCTATTACATTATATGGATTACTCACCTATATTCTGCAACAAAGTTTTAAATTTAAGGTGTGTGTCACCTGTTGTTATGGCTTTTGTTGAGAGAAGTTTCTGTCACCTTTACCATCCTTTATGCCATATCTCAAACACCCAGCCCAGTTGTGGAAAGGTTCATCTCACAGGCAAGTCTGCTACATCCTGATAAGCATTAGGTGGCCTTCTCCTTTTTTCTAGCATTGCTTGTAAATACTGCCTCTGTTAGATGACAGTGAACATCCTAAAAACAGATGAGAGAGGCTTAGAAACTGTATTAGAACATCTGCTTATAAAATTCCTCATTGGAAGTATTCAGTAAGAGATCTAATACTTATCTTATGCTTTTTAAATTAGCATGAAATCTGTCATTCACCTATATGAATAAAGTACTCTAAGGAGCAGAACTAGTGCAAACAGGTTTAATTTTAATTACACTTTAGATGGGTTTCTGCCCTTCCAATGGATTTCCCATTCTGCTGCCATGTAAAATAAAAACCAATTCATATTTTCTTCCACACCTGCCCATAAATTGTTAAAAGAGCAGATACTGCAGACTTCATAGCAAAGCTGAACATTAACAACAGGCAGAGAAACGCCCCTTCTTTTTGGAACAATTTCAGGACTTTTTTACCCAACTCCTAGCCAGAATGATATGGACATTCTCCTGGATCACATACACTGATCCAACCACCAGTGCTTGAATAAGGAAGGCCCAGTGTGCAGTCCCACAGCATCACTGCCAATGGGTCTGGTCCTCAGCCAGCTGCTGGGTAAGTCACAGCAGATCACCAACACAAAGGAAAGCTCAGGCTTTTGAGAAAGAAAAAAAAATTCTCAGCCAACTCAAGACTTAAAAGGCTAAACAGGTTTGTGCAAAGGAAACATTAAGACACACAAACGGGAATGCCACAGGCAGAGAGAAAAGTGGGAGTGACAGTCCTGTCATAGATCCCTTTGAGCTGATAGTGAAATCATGTAGGGAGTACACAAGATCATGCAGGGAGGACACAAGATCATCATGTCCAAACCTGTCTACTCATAGACAATCATGCACTAGATCTGTAGTCAGGAACCTCACACATTCCTCCTCACCAAGTCAACTGCTTATCCACAACAAACCACAAGGGACACTCTACAAGATGAGAACTGAAGCCAAAAAAATTACATGTGCTATAAAAGGCAGAAAAAGATCTGACATCACCACTGTCTTAAATATCTTAAATGCATCACCTGAGGTTGCAGTGATGCAGGTGAAAGTGATCCTGGGGACTAATCTACATCACAAAGAAAGACTTACCAAGTCCAAATAGTCCCTGCAATCATAGCCTGGAAGGAAGTTTCTTTGCAAGTCCAAACTCAGTTATCTGTTTAATTCAAGTACAAAATTCCAGGCAGATCCCACGAGCAACAGTGTATCTTCCCATTTGCTCTCACCATAGTTCCGAGGTTTCAGAGAAAAGCAAAAATACAACCAAAAATTCTTTACTTGAGCATGTAAATGTCAGCCATCCTTCAGCCAACCAGTCTCACCTACCTACTGCTCTGCTGCCGTGCTTAGGAGAGAAGCTTTTCTCGTTGTTTCCCAAGTGTGTGACTTCCACGTGGCTTCTTTGATTTCAGCTCAGTGACACCGGCTCACAGTCACCTAGTCTTGCCTATGTGGTGAGTCCCATGGCACATATGTCAGGATAACTTTCACTTAGAAGTCTAAGTAAGATTATTAATGCAACCTCACTTCCATTAGGTAATGACAGATCATTACCATTATGAAAGGCCTTTGGCAAAGTATTGATTTGGCCCAAAGTAATTGGGTCATAGCCGACTCAGGTCAATATCCTCCTTATCCAAAGGACTTGGACTCTTCCTTTTCCCTCCTTACTTATTACACAACTAGAAAATTTTCTGAAGCATTTCAGTTTTTCTTTAAGGACCAGGTGAACCAAGCTTTGGGTCACTTTTTAAACAGACTTTCACAAAACAAGAACCAGGGCCTAAACAGCAGTAACATAGTCTACTACTTTCAGCCATGCTGCACGGTCATGCTAACTCATACACCCACTGCTCTCTGCTCTTTCATCTACAAGCCAGTACCTTTGCAATATGCTAAGCTTTCACCCATTCTGCTTGTTTTATCTCTACAATAGAGACAGTTCTGATAAGGGTAGGTAAGAATTGTACTGTTTCTAAAGTGTATGCATACACATCGTTAGTAACCAAGTAAACCAGAGTATAAAACAGTGTACTGAAGCAGAGGGATAACACCTGTTATTTACCTGCACTGCAAAGGTAACACAGTCTGGGTTATTTACCTGCATAGAAGGCATATTATTTTTAATACCCACGTTATAGGTAAGCTCTAAGAAGGGAGAGGGAGTGCAAGTGTTAACTAAATACTTTGAATGAAAGAGATCAAAGATGTCTAATGTCCGAGACTGTTCCCTTCCTTTAGCAGTAAGCTGAGTCACTGAGTTGACTCCATCATATCATCTATCCTAATTAACAGTGAAGAGTTAACGCATATGAGTTAACTGCATATGAGATTATCATACATCCAATTAATTATGATAGAAGCAGTTTGCTATCAAGGACTTGTTTGTGCTTACACATCTCAGAATAGCACAATTACATAAATTGTCACTAATTAGTCACAGTGTGGGGTTCTCTCCATCAAAGCTAAAGAGAAATGCAGAGCTAGACATCAGCTTTCAGAGAAGAAGATTTCTTAAAACAAAGGGAACAGAACTTGCTGCATAGGTAACATCTTGCTAATCTAGCCAATACCAATGGAAGAAACACAGAGAAGCCTTTTTATTTCCAAGACATCTCCTAACCAAGTAATCAATGGCAATATACCTGTGGCTAGTCAGCACTAAAGAAAAATAAATACAAAAAAATTAGACCATAATTTCCACCTGCAGTAGACAAAGACAGGCAGATGTTGCTGTCTTTTGTAACATGAAAATAAATCAAAAAAATTTCATAGGAAAAGGATATGGAAAAAATTTATATAATTACTTATGAACACAATATTCACCCCAGAAAGGATAAAGTAAAAAATATTCATAATTATCAAAGGAAGAGCATGCTATGTCCACAGTATGCTATGTCTATAGCATACACTCAACTCAGCTACTGTCGCTGTAGTTGCCATGGCAAAACAACATTGCAAAGTCAATGCCATTTTGTAGAATTTTAATTGTACCAGCTCTGACCTTGCTGGGTCCAGAATACTAGTAAGTAGTAACACTGATAACACTCTTGCAGTGTTGCAACATACTGTTTCGTTCACACTTTAACGCAGCAATTTTCAATAGCTGAACTGCTCCCACACCACTCTCACACACTGATGTAAGCTAATTTGCTTTACCATTGTTTCCCACTGCCTTGCACTTGCTCAACCTACCCACCCTCTGGGTCCTGAGCCGATATCCTAGGCAGCAAAATAATGCATTCCTTCTGCTCCGGTTTTGCTTGCATTGCAGTAGGCAGGCATAAATTTTAAAGGCAGCTGACCTAGAATTGACACTCTCCCCTCCCTCCCCCCTCTTTTTAAGCTACCATGCAGCAGAGTGGACATGCTGCTGAGTACTGTAAACATCAGCAAGTGCACCCTCCCGAGGAGGCTCTTCCAAGAGAGAGTGGGAACCAGCTGTGCTGGCACCTTTTGCAGTGACCCACAGTACAACCATGAACTTTGGGAAGCCTGACATGGACAGCAGACACACAGTGAGAAGTGATGGCAGAACTTTAGGCTGATAAAAGCCACTTTAAAGGAAATTGTGCTAAGTGTTTTTAAACTAGGTCTCAGAACAGTCCTCCTGCCCAAGGGAGCACTCTGACAGTACCATTAAAAAAGCTGCTGCTCCCAAGTCCAGTCTTGGCACATGTACTTTTTGGAGTGCTCCAGGAAGCAACAACACTGCCACATCCTAAATCTCTCCAGTCCAGAGCTGGTGATTTGTCCAGCTGTAGCTGAAAGTTTCAAATCATGGAGGGACATGCAAAGAGTATACAGGAGTTGGGTTTTGGGTTGTTTTTTTGTTGTTGTTTAAATTAACATTCTTCAGCGTGATGAAAGGTCTCGTTAATCACTATGAAACATATTTGTGAATATTAGTGTCAGGCAACCCACAAAGGTATGTTATACCATTGCTTGGAGACCCAGGCCTCTCAGTCAGGGCAACTAAACAGAGCAGTAAAACCAGGAATATACTTTTAATTTCTCCTGACACTACAGTTTTTTCTCCTGCATCACAAAGAAAATCTCCACTTAAAAAAAAGGGATAAATAATTAGTTTACACTTGACCAAAGTTACTGTGAAAGTGCAATACAGTTTCAGAAATGGAGAAGAGATGGAAAAGACAAATATTTCTCAGTAAGTGTCTGTTGTACTCTGTACTCAGCGGAGGAATCACAAAGGGATGGAGAATGGAGAGCAAAGAGACATCTGAAGTTTAGTGACAGCTGAAGGAAATGACCCTGCAGATTCATCCTGTAGTCAAAGCCACTTGCATTGTACTTATACTTTGAATTCAGAGATGAATACATAAAAATCAGTACATTATAAAACCCCACTTGATTCTGTTTGAAATTTGAGTAAGCTTTTAGGTACCACTCAAGCCATCTCTCATGTTGCTTATGCTACTCCTTGTTTGATCACTTTCCACAGCACCTTTTCCTTTTAAAGTGACTCACCCACTGGGGGTAATCCAGTTTGACAGAGGTTGGGCACACAGGATGAACACAAGAATGGGAGAACCTTTGCTTTGACACAGTGGTAGCAGCAGCTCCAAAAATACTCTTTTCCACTTGCTATGCAGATACCTTTCTAAGGACTATAGAAGTATTGGACTTTTAAAGGGTTCTTGTGAGAGGCCATGGAGTCAGAACTCAACAAATAGTGTGGAATAGGAATATTCATAGCTGCCTACAGGCATCAGAGTTAGCAAATATCCAGACACAGTGACTCAGAGCACACAAAGGCCTGTAGAGACTAACAAAAAAGATTGAGTGGGCAGACCAATGCTGCATGGACATCATTCAGATGACAATGTAACCTGGACAGCTTACATAAAAACAAAACTAGACATCACCTAGAAACATCACTGCCTTGCTTAGCGAAAGTGTTCTCCAAGATTTTTCTAAACCAGATCTTGTTATAAAAATCCAGCTTTGAAAATTTATCAGTTCTTCATTCAAATTCCAAAAAATCAACATGCAGGAGTTTGCATAACAAACTGCAAAATAGAGGTTGACATTGTGGGCAAAGATACATTAATGACAATAAACAGATGTGAATGTTTCCTTCTGCTCCAGATCTAGTTACTTAGGCCTTAACTGCTTTGCTAATAGGAATTTTTAAAAGTCTTCATTATTTTACACTTTCTGGAACTTCCAGAACAGCACATAAAGCAGCACTATGCAGGCTGTGATTTTGTAAAATTAGAGCTTTTTTTAATCAGCTTAAAACACCAAGTGGTAACTTCACAGAGGAACAGAATGAAACAACACATTCATACACAGCTTTAATCACAGGTATGGTTTCAGGATTTTCCATCTTCTATCAGTATTTTTCACTACTACAGTAGGCTGTAGTTTTTATCATCTTTGCAAGCATTCAGGGACCACCCAGGACCAGAAGACATCTCTGCAGATATTCTAAAATAGAGCAGTTCATCCAGACAGTATGTAGGGATGAACCAGCTATGTCTGACCAAAACAACTGCATATTTTTTTTCTCTTTTTGATCCTGACAGATTGCCAAATACAAATAGCTAAGAAAAAAAATTCCATCAACAAAGTGCATTAGGCAATGGACGTGCAACATCAGAATAACACAGGAGACAATAATACTTCCAATGCAGAAGCTTGGCAAGCAGCAGAGTACTCAGCCTAATGGTAATGTTCCTGTAAAACACCAGTATACTAGAAACAGACAAGTGTCTAATAGTCTATTCAGCATGCAACAGCAGTAAAACAGAAGAAAACTGGACTGTCTCCAACACAAAAGAAATTTAGATTTATATATAGCTATGCCTTTATGTTATCAAAGCAGTCTTAGACAGCATTTCTGACATACAGGTTTCAGCACTTTGTCAAAGAATTCACAATGTTTGGTTCACTGTTTGTATGGAGCACTCAGTCCTCAGAAGAAAAAGGGGCATGTTTGCTAGCAGTTAACACAACAAAGCTGTGAGCAAACCAAAATGCCAGTTCAATATTCCTGTTACTATGCAAAACTAGAAGACTAGACACTCCTTTCTGAAATTAAAGCAANCAGTGGCTTGCCTCCACTCTTCCTTCTTCCTCACTTCAGGATGACTTTATTGATCACACAGACCGACCAAAGAGTTGTTTTCAACCACAGTCCATGTCTTACATATACATTTTACAGCTGCAGGTTCATCCTGCTGACCATATCCAGAGAGTGTAATGTTTTCCCACTGACTGGAATCTCTTCACACCACAGGCTTCTCAAAGAATGAGCCAGGGACATATAACTTCACCGTTTATAAAAGCGACTCCCTTTCTTATCATAAAAGTCTGTCTAGATTCAATGGAATTTTTGTCTGATGCTTCAGCACCTTGGATGAAAGCAACCGATGAAATGCCACACTTCACAATGATATGGGTAAAGTCTATAGCATAAAAGCAACAACACCAGATTACACAATTTCCACACATCTAGAGGCAATTTTCCATGCCATACTTTTAAATGTAGTTCAAATGAGGTACATAAACTGTTCAGCCTTATTTAAATACAATGTAGCAACCTCATTTCAAATGACTGGGAAAAACTCTAGCAAACCAGAACTCAGGATGGTCCAGTCCATATGCCAGAACTATTTTTCCACAACTTTGCAATAAGCTTCCATAATTGATCAAGTGGACCAGTTCAGTTTATAAACAGCAATCTCAGGATAATCTGAAATTCATCATTAAAGGACTAGCTGAAGAGAGGCACAGAGAGCTCCAACACTTAGGTCCTCCCCATCTTCTCCCTTCTACTCCCCATCTTCTCCCTTCTACAAAATCTAACAGTCATGTTCATCCTTAGAAGTTGAAATGAGTGAACTTCCTGATCATCAGAGCTATGCATGAAACTATTTACAGCCTTGCCTTACAGTTTTATCCCTTTCTAATGTAAAAGAAACTGAAGCAAACTCCTTAACAATCTGACTTGATACTGAACAAAAGGTGCTACAGAAACAATGTTGTCAGCACAACAGTAATAATGCAAGTGAACAAAGGAATTAATAACCATAACAAGGTTTTTGAGGACTGCACCTCACACACAGTTTTATGAAAGGTTTCATTCAGAAGTTGACAGTGAACACTTGAGTTTACTCCATTAGCCCCTCGGCTTTCGTAGACAGTGTATTCTACAATTCTCATTCACAAGAGACAAGGGTGGGCACAGCACTTCCAAAGCTCATTACAAGAATTTCATTGAGCTTGTCAGACCATGTAGAGAATGTACAGGTAAAGACTAAAAAGTGAATATTTTATTTTAGCACTGAACTAACAAGCCACAGAACTCTTTCTGCAAAAGTGATAAAGAATGTATTTAATCCTGATTTTTTAAACTATACATCTAAACAAACACAAAAGAGATTGTAGGTAATATTATAAATGCGAATACTGTAAAATACACTATTCACTTGCCATATACCTGAATGTAAGTAATTTTCACATGTACAGAAGGAAACATTGCCAGCTAGTACTTCTCTGAACTGACTACAAACATTTCCATGCTACCCATCACCATCTATTCATGCCACATGATAAACAAATACTGCAGTATTTACTNAACAAATACTGCAGTATTTACTTAACAGAATAAGTGAGCACATCTGACCAATAACCCTGATAATCTTGATGCTTCAGCCAATACCTTTTCATGAAAAGCAATACAAAAAAAATTTGCCAGAAGAAAACAGTTGAAAATACTGGCTATAAAATCTTTTCCCCAAAAAAAAATTCTGATACATTTGATAAGTACTGTCTTTCTAAACTTAACGAAATAAAAGAATTCCTGTCCCTCACTGTCCAACAAAAAAAGAAAAAAAAAATCTTTTCTCCTCCACCAGTGACAAGACTTCTAAATTAATAAGTTTATCCTTCCCAGTCACCTTACACGTTGCTCAGGTACCTGTAAAAAAGAATTCACCTTCAGCTATGGATAGCAATTGCCAGGCACTTGAATTTTTAACAGATCAGGCAAAACCAAATTAAAAAAATGTACTTGCCACCTCAACTCACTCTCCTGAAAGAAAGAACAGAGTGAACCATTCCCATACTCTAAAAGCATACAGATAACCATTGAATCAGGTTTTTGTGACTTTGCTTAAAGTCATTTCAGGAGTGATGATACAATGCAAATTATTTCCAAATCAACAAACTGATCTTTGTGAGTCAGACACCAGCAAGAGTCATCCCCTTCTTTTGTTAGAAAACAAAGAATAACAGGAATAGAGTAAGCTATATTTTTATCTCAGGCACAGCCATAAACCCTGAATGCCATCACTGGTACAGGAGCATTCTCTTGAATTCCAGTCCATGAGATGCCTATTGAAACTTAGCAGCTTTTGCGTGGTATATACTATTTCTTTGCACAAGGTTTTGCAATGCACTATACAAAGTTAGATTCATATTCACACACATTCAGTGAGGCATGGCTTCAGAAAAAAAAAATCAACCAACCAACCAACCAAACAAACTCACTTTCAATAGAGGCTCCAGGCATGGGGCCCAATATGCAAAGCACCGTATCAATATAAAAGATAACCTAAACTACAAAGAATTCACAACACAATTAAACACAGGCAGCATATATGAATTCATAAAGCCGCTACAAGCAGCTTCTCTTGAGCATAGCCTGCTCAAACAGAGCAAGTCTGGCTGTTTACAGGGTAAGTTTGCAATTATAAGAGCACTTTTAATCGTAGTAATGTAATTTTAATCAACCTCTCTCTCCATTACTCATACCTGCTCCTATGTCACCCTTGACTTCTGCTGGAACAACCATTTTTCTGGCTGCATAATAAAATGGATTGGGAAACAGACTCTGGGCAAGAGAGGCAGCCTCACAGAAAAGCAAGAGGTATTTTTTAACCCAGACCAGTTCCTCAGTGCTTTTCAGCAGCAGCCTTCACCAAGGCTTATGTCAACACAAAAGAAAAGTGACACAAAAAGCATGTGCAAAAAAGTGTGAGGAATAGAAGAAATGCCAGTGAAACTGCAACACCAGCCTCAATTGGTATCACAGGTGGAGAGGAGATAAGAGTCGATGTTCACTGCTTTCACCCTGACAAGTTTTACCCTGGCACAGTTAAAAGGGGCAATCTGAATACCATTGCTCCTAGCAAATAAGATGATTCATAGTTTACTGACACCTGTATTTGTCTTTCTTGTGACATCTGTACCTCTATGCAGGCGGAACCCAGAGTTTGCTTTGAGCTGGATAGGCTTTACAAGTTGTTTTTAAGACACTTAGGTGCATGTGCTATCTCAGGATTTTCAAGTTAAATGCTACTGAAATCCAGTTCCTCAGACTCTCATCCAGACTCAAGATAAAAACAAGACACTTAAATCTGTGCTTCCCTGAGCCATGTATTCTTCTCATTACTCTATTCATGAACTACTTGAAGGTCTTTTCTAGTCAACATCTTCAGTGGTAATTTGATGTGTGTAACCATCATAAGCAGACAAAACAAAACAGCAAAATATATGCATAAAGATAAGAAAGACATACATTAACAGACACATTGAAAGCATTTACTATGTGAACACAGTAAAAATAGACAAAAAAAAGAGAACCCTGTTCAGTGTTTCCAAATCGCTTGTCAGCACTAAACCCTGAAACCAAACACAAGACACCTGAGTTGTTTTGGTAAACTTCAGTGTAAAGGTATATATTTAATTTCTGCTAAAACAATTTTTTACTTTTTGGATTTCAACTAGGTATCATATGTAACAAGAAACCTCCTTAACTGCTACATCACTTCCAACTTTGCAAAACTTTTGGCAAATTGAACATGTCACAACAGGCTACACAAACCAAAATTGTTGCATGACCCTTTAGCTTTCATGTTCTCACCTTATAAAGGAATGCTTTAAAAGGAACTGTTTAAAAAAAGTACAATTAGGCTTACAACACTGACTATTTGTTTTGTTAGTGCCTTGCCTTCTTTCTAATAATCTGATATTTTTGAGGAGTATAAAGTTTAGTTCTCACCATTTAGGCTGTATTTGACCTCTAGATGCAGCATTGGGCCTCAGTACTGGAGGGAAGTCCCTGGGCAAGCAGTGGGACTTGCTCCCTGGCACTGTACAACAATGCAGACTATCCAAATTCTAAATAACAGGTAAAGCAATTTTAAGTGAGCAGAAAGATCATAAAATTAAACCTAGGACAACCATGACACTTTTGTAGCATGTTTTAAATCTATTCTATGGAAAAAATTATTCTTCATATTGGAATAGCCTCTGTTCTAGTTTCCAAGTGCTTAGCTCCCATCCCTTTCCACCTCAGGGCAGCTTTCAAGCAGAGACCAGGTTCCTTCTAAATACTCAGAAAGGCCTACCACAACTGCATTTGAAGCATCCATAAATTGCAGCAGAGAAAAACATAATCAAATCTGTCCATTCTTGAACTTGATATGCACTTGGGCAATGGGAAACTGATAAAAATACTGCAGCTGTGTGTGTTGCCTGCCGTGACTTCAGGAAAGAAAACCAGAACAGTGAACATCTGCAGTGAGGGACAGAGGAATAGTGAGAGAAAGAAGTATTTTTTCCTTTCCAGCTACTCAGGCTTTCAGAAGTAAATTTTAGACACCCATTAGCCAGAAGTGAATATGAGTGTTGAGCTATAACATTATTTTTATAAAGTAGCTGTGACACTGGAGATGACAACACCCCACCTATTCGTACGTTCCTACGTACAATAGCTCTACATATCATCCTTCATCCATTTCAGACAGAGTGAAGCAGCTTAGCTTAACCCATAGACAGAAGCTAAACCATCTCTTTTCAGCTGGGGCAGACTAGGGAGCTCACACCTGCCTTCACTAGGAGAACTACCAGGCAGCAGCCTCTCACAGCCATGCTGAGGCAGAGTCATCAGGCAGAGAGAGATGTCACATGAAGTCTGCCAAGTTAGATCCAGAATACGACAAACGTGATTTCACAAGCAGCTAATGCAGATCCAGGAAGGGATCCTGGCTCCCTTCCACCTCCTGCCCTTGAACACAGCACAGAGGTGACTTCCCTCACTTTCTCACTTTCCTCATCCCACATGCACCTCCCATGCCCATCCCATGCACTGCTTGGCCCTCTGCCTTGCTTCACATTTCCCCACACCTCCAGAAATCTGTGTGTTAAGCAACCAGATAGGGGCAGGCCAGAGGAAGAGATAAGACAAGCATCAAACCAGATGCACTGAGCAGAAGTAGGTTCAAGAGGAAGAGCAGGAGTCCAAGGTAGGTAAAAACTAAAAACAGTTTCCTAGTTTATTGCAGCAGAGGGAAACAAAGCCAGGAAGGGCACAGCATGGCAAGGACAGCACACTCAGCAGAAGCTATCAAGTGAAGTCTGGATATACAAACATACCTGATTAGTTCTTTTACTGGGATGCAATTAGTTGCTGGCATTTCACGGTATTCAGAGAGCTTCATAACTAGTTAAATCCTATGTGGCATGTATTACTAATGCTGTGGCATCTTTCCCAACACATTCCATGAATATTGCTTCCTGTACCATAATCTGGCTTACTCTACCAATAAATAAATACTATTTAATAAGAAGATAGTTTACACAGCATAATGAAACAACAAGAAGTTGCAATATTTTCCATATTAGCAACAGAGGCACTGCCTAGGAAGACTTTCACAGAATCATAGAATGACTTGAGGTGGAAGGGACCTTGAAGACCATCTAGTTCCAACCTCCTGCCATGGGCAAGGACACTTTTCAGTAGACCAGATTGTTGAGAGCTCCATCCAACCTGGCCTTGAACACTTCCAGGCAGGGGGCATCCACAACTTCTCTGGGCAGCCTGTTTCAGTGCTTCAACTTAACCCTATGCTTGTCCAGGTTTTCAGATCCTAGGTATTTGTACATTTACTTTAAGCAAACCTGTAAGTACAAGTGCTGCCATTCCTCTGGGACACATGCTCAGGGTACGTCCACACTTCCTAATGCCATGTCGATATACCACGATTCCACTTCTACCTGAGGCAGCTCCAAGGCAGCCTGAATGCTTCCTGGGAGGCACCCAAAGTGTTGAGCAGCAGAATAAATCAGGCAGTGTGCTGTTCCCAGGCTGCTCCGGATAACCAGAAAAACTTGTTCAAACTTCTCCCACATGGCAATGCTCAGTACAGACCTACACATGGGTCTGGGAAGAAATGAATTAGAATGAAGTAAGGAAGAGAGTATCCATACATGGCTGTACGTTTTCTGGGATGTCTGAACAGGTTTAATTAACATACCTTGATTTTCTATACAAGCAAAGAAATCAGTAAGAGCTGGTCTGCAGCTTCACTATGCCTTTTCAAGCATCACAGAATTTACCTTGGTGGCAACAATGCCCAAAACCCAACCCAAGTTTCAACTCACTTAACATATATTTACAAATTAAGTGTCAACATACTTACAATTCTCAAACAATATACATGACATATACAGTTGCAAAGGACAAATCTAAGAGACTGATACAGTGTAAGCCTCATCAACCATATGCGCTGGCACTGATCTGTTTCCTCAGCTCACAGCCTCACTGCCTATGAAGACAGTCAAGGATGGACCTGCCACACATGGCAGCAGAGTCTCCAAAGAAAAGGAGAGCAGCAAGCCAGACAGACACTCTCCCAACTTGCCAGACAACCCCTGGCTAGACATTGCCCCTCCAGTCCTACATTTTAATATCACCATCTTAAACAGATGGGCCACACCTTTCCCCTGGCTGTCTCCAACCTTCACCCCCCCAGTGAAAGAAGCCTCCACTCCATTTCCTGATGCCTGGGACCACGCTTCTCTCTGGAACTGAAGCGCGTGTGAGAAAAAAGGCGTTTTTCAATAATAAAGTCCCTGATGGAGTGAAGCTGTGCACATGCCATGGTGTGACTTGTTCTTCACGACAGGAGGATGAGCTCGGTCATGTAGGGCACAGCCAGAGGGCTTTGAGAGACAGGAACCATGAGGTGTGGTGCACAACCAGAGGGTTTGGGGGAACAAATACCGCAGGGTGCC
>VWZD01003142.1:119803-142811 GCA_013396695.1 Sakesphorus luctuosus
TGGCAGCCCCTCCCCCGAGGCCGGAACGCCCTGTTTCACCACTGGGTATCGGGGCTAAGAGTGAGCAAGTCCAGAGGATGATCCGAGGGCTGGAACACCCCTCTGTGAGGAAAGGCTGAGAGAGCTGGGGCTGTCAGTCTGGGTAAGAGAAGGCTTCGAGGACACTTTATAGCGCCTTCCAGTGCCTAAAGGGGGCTACAGGAAAGACGGAGAGGAGCTTTATCAAGGGCATGTAGTGACACATCAAGGAGAAACGACTTTAAACTGAAACACGGTAGGTTTACATTAAATACTAGGAATAAATTCTTCACTGTGAGGGTGGTAAAGAACTGGAACAGGTTGCCCAGAGAAAGTTGTGGATGCCTCATCCCTGGAATTGTTCAAGGCCAGGTTGGACAGGGTTCCTGAGCAACCTGGTACAGTGAAAGGCAGAATGGCAAGGTGACTGAAACTAGATGGTCTTCAAGGTTCTTTTTGACCTAAACTATTTTATGGCCCCATGACTAGAAGATAACTGGGGTGTCCACCTGTTGTGATACCCCCTGCTGTGGTGTCCAGGGGTTCCTCCAGATGCCCCTAGATCTCAGTCTCACTAATGCTTTCTGCCAGGATGCAGGAGTGCAAACTGCACTGTGGCTTCTTGACACTACTTCGGGATCGGCAGCAAGTAAATTTAGTTGCTGCCGATCACCAGGAACATGTAATAATACTTTGCTTAAACACCAGGAAAATGTAATAATACTTTGCTTAAAAAATAAAGCACAGCTAGTCAGCTTTGGCTCAATGCTTTAGGGCACACTCCTGCCCCAATAAGATGGCAGTACTACTCTCTTAGAAGATGTTTAGGATGAAGGTAACGGTCCCCAATTACTCCTATCTAGAATAGTATGGGGCACAAAGAAAAGTGATGGGGAATTCCTAGTGTCTAAACAGGTGATCCACTTTAGTTAGTCTATCACTTTAGTCTACAGAAGGCCAGAAATTACAGCTTTTTGAGATGGTTAGCATGGAGGTGATAGCTTGAGTCAATCAGCAAAAACAAGCAGTAGCGAGAGGATGCGAAGGCTAATTGAAGAAAAGAGGCAAACCCATTTGATGGTGTACAGAAACACGTGAGATGAAAAAACTGTGAGCTGATGCTGTGAAATAAATACATGGTCAATGTGGAAGTGCAGAAGGTGTCTCTGAACTGGAGAACAGCAAGAAGCTCAAATGTGAAATCTGAGATTACAAGAGGCAGATCCAGCAGAGAAAGCTTGCCACAAGTATGGAAATATTATGAGATGCTGACAAACAGATGGTGGGATATGGAAACTTGGCATGTAACATAGAACCTGCAGAAGCTCCATATATCTGATCAATTGATTAGGGTGGGGATTAGGAAGAGGACCTTGTCCCTTCGGATTTGCTTCGTGCTTTTATTGGAATTGTTAGGTTTATGACAGGTGAAGAAATCCTGGGGGTTTTGAAAGAGCATCTTAATCAGATCCCTGCGTTTGGCCAAAAGGGATATGTCAAAATGTGATAAACCATTGAGCAATGCTGTGTGTCTCACCTAGGAGAGGAAAATCACAAAACAAAATCAGAACACCCCATCTCCCTTCAGCTTTTGAAAGTGAGAACACTTTCTTTTATTTCTTAGTTCAGAACCTTTTTTTCCCTAAAATATTAGCCAAGGAAAACTACAAACAGACCTTAGGAACCAGCACATCTCAGCTCAGAAGGAGTCCTTGGGAGCCTTAAGAGTAATAAGTCATGCAGAGGGATGTGGCTATGTGGCTCAGCCAGCAGCTAATATTCCTCATGTGTTGCAAAATCTATTTTGCCACACCTGATAGGGCTGCCTTGGCTGAGACAAAATGGGACACTGGGATGCATAACAATAAAAAGTAAGTAGGTTACCTGCAGACTTTAAAATACAAGGCTGCTGTCATTAACATGGAGGGAAAAAAAACAAAAAAACCAAACCACAAAACGATAACGAGATGCAAGCTAACAGATCTAACATATTTGATGCCAATAGCTTTTCTCTCTTTGGAGCCCCAAAAAAGAGTAAGAGTCCTTCTTTTCCATGCACTTCAGGAGCAAAGGTAATTTGAACCAGCAAGCAAGTCTGTGAGGGTTGAGAGAGAATAGAAATAATGGTTGACCTGTTCAGGGTGGGTAAATGATTAACATGCATCAGGAAAAAGGCAGCGTGAAGGAGACAGCTGTGCCCTGCACACACAAAGAAAACAGAGACACACAGCAAGTCAGAGGCATTTACATTGTAAAAGAGGGAGCTAGCAGCAAACAGGTTTTGTCAGTACTCAGCATGTGAAAGCTGCATATGATATTTACTGTAAATTTATGTAATCTTTAAAGTTCCCTATATTCCCTGTCCAAGAACAGAGCAAGGGATGAAGGAACGTAGACACAGGAGATAGCTCATGGGATTTTACAAGATGCTAAAGACTTAACTGATGGTTTACCATACATGAAGCATTGTGCTTGCCATGAATACTGTTAAACAATGCTTTTCCTTATCTTGTTGCCTTACTAGAATCCAGGTAGCTCATGTGCTTTAAGAGTCTTCTAGAGATAAGTACTCTCTAGGACTGTATTGGAAGCCTTGAACCACTGATCAGCAGGAGAATCAGAGGAGCCACTCCCTAGTCCAGCAACATGTTGGGTGCTTTTGCTGACACAGCATAATGTAGTCGTGCCAAGCACACCAACAGATATCTGCACATTAATCTCAAAATGATGCAAGCATAATCCAAATCTTGTTTGCAAGCTTTACTTTTCTGGAGAACATTTGGTTTGCTTGTGCACCTGTACCATCATCACAATTGCCAAACCTATCCCAGACAGGTTCTGTTGCAAGTGGCCTATCTCCCACAGTTGTCACAGCACAGTGTGTTGCTGTGTCTGGCAGCTGGACTGGTACAAAAAGGAACGTCATTTTACAGTTGGAGTTAATTTCAGACTTCGCTTTCTGCTTATTGCAGAAAAATTTGCTTCTTCTGCCTAATTCTCTGAGCCAGAATAGTGCCTTTTGTGTAGCTGAGGCATTCTGATAATTTCCCTGCCTAGGTCTGTTCCAGAAAACCATACGTGGGCCTTTGTGTAATGCTGGCAGTGACCTTCTAGAAGCAGTTTCCACACAGCAGACAAACTCGTCCTTAGTCATGTATAATCAATTTTGCTGTGAGATATGGTGATAAGATTACTCAGTCCTGCTCATCTCTCTACAGATGAGGTGAGTTTTGTATAGAGGTTTTCCCCTCTTGGACATACACTGCAGGTAACTGTACAGAAGTGAGCAGTATTGTCAAGTCAGACTGTTTCAATAGTTACATGTTTACCTGCATCTTGAGTTCTAGTTTTTCCATTTGAATAATAGTAAATTTGACAAATTCTTGCAAATGTGACAAAGCTATTCAGACAGGGAACTTTCTACATAAACCCACCCATCTCAAGTAACAGTATTTTAGGTCCATATAAAATTTATTTCACTGCTATGCATCTGAAATTGGTGCTAGGCAGGAGTAAAGGAAGAAGGTGCCACAAAAGTAGGGTGAAAAATTACTATTGCAAAAGTAGAAGCAATAATCTGAAGAGTATGAAAAATGTCATTAAAGGCAATGTTTAACAAAGGCAGTGCCATGGTGTCCTATATATGATATATATATATGTGATATATTTATACTTTTTAATGTATATATATATTTTAAAGTTTCTGTATAATGTATATAGGACTTACACATTTAGAATATCCTGTATTTACAAATAGAATGCATAGACACACACATGATATAATACACTTTATTATATACACACTATGGCTCTCAAATGAAAACTGGTAGTGATTCACCTCTTCAGAGTGTATTGTTTGAATGTAAGCTGATTGCAAATCAATCTGTAACAGAAAAGAGAATTAAGTCATCTGCGAAAAGTGCATTGCAGTCCGACAAAGAAATCTTACTGAACATAATGAGAAAACCAAAGCCAGCACACCTGACCAGGTTATTCCCAAAAATCATAACCTTGCATCTCCAGACTTTTAATTTTAATCTATTCCATGTCTGAAAACAATATATGAAAAAAGTGCCAGATAGTGGCTGCTCTAGAGCCCACATCTTACAGTCTTTCACAGCTGAGAACTCTAATTCAGATGCTATCTACTGTTTTGTTATACCAAATTTCTAGCTAAATCTTTCATAAGTCAAATTTTAGCTGTATATGTTACTGACAATGATGGGAAATGTTTTATTCTGTAAGAGCTCACACAGACAAAGTTAAAGGATGTATCAATCATTTCAGTATGCTGCAGGTTATTGGGGTCTGTTTGTTGTACCTGGGCCACAACAGTATGCCATAATCACAACCTTATCCATGAGCTGGTTGCATAAACGTGTCTGGAAAAACAAGTTACTTCTAGAGAGCCGTGTTCCATGACTCCAAGAGGTTTCTATCATTACAAAACTAAAAGTCAATAAAGAAGTGAATGCTAACTTTGCAGGATATATGCTTGTGCTAGAGAGGCTGTAGTTGGCCAAGGTGGCAGGTGCATGCCATCGTGGAATGCATCAGAAAGACAGGGAGTTCTAGAAAAATCATTAATAATAAGCTGCTAGTACATATCATACCACCTCCAAATCAGAATAACCAATGAGGATTTTTACTTGATTTAGAGTTTGTTTTGCACTTATAGAAACAGGTGAGTTAATGAGGCAAACAAAGATAAACCAGTATAGCCTATGGAAACTCCTTGGTGCTAGTGAACACTTGGCTGTCTGTGTTATCACCACATGCCATGTGCTGCACAATCTCTGCGAGCACAAGACTATGACTTTAGGTGCAGGCTTGAGTAGCTGCTGATTTGCACCTTCGCTGAACTTGACAGACTCTTTATCCAAGCAGCATGTGATGACACAGAGATGTATAAATAGCTATATCCCTCACATAATTGTCCTATTTCCTCAGTAGAAAACCCACACTCTGGGAGTTCATGGGCTGCCATGTTCCCATGAACAGAAGGGACAGGGATGCCTGTCAAAGAGTCCTCTTTGCTGTGATCCATGTCCCTGCAAAAACTCCATCCAATTTGGCAGATTCCAGACATTTTGCTGTAAGAATGCATTACAAATATGTTAACTCTGGCTTAAGGAGTGAGAAGAGACCTTCAAAACAGAGACCCTCAAAACAGAGACCCTGAGTTTCATATTCAGACCACCAAGGCTCAGGAGATAACTTGTGAGGCAACTGAATAACACTGTGAGAAACAGGTACCTACAAAACTTCTGAGCTCACCTCTCTATTCAAAAACCAACCAGCTATTTTTTCTCCTGTCTCTTCTCATATTTCTCATGCCAACAGCCATAAGGACTCCCTGTGAAGGCTACTAAATTGCAGAACCTTGCTAACAGCAAACAATTCTGTTTCTTCTCTCTGCCAATCTCTCAGATGTGAACAAAACCAAAAAGCCATAAAAGGGAGCTTTGTCATTAATTAGAACAAATCCACTGTCCATTCTGCCTTGACAGATATGACAGTACTCAAAGAATACATAACTACAGTAAAATCATACCAAGAGGTTACTTTCTAAAATTGATTCTTGATCACATTACATATGCTTAACAATACATTGTTGAAATCTAAGCCTTTAATGGATTTCCATTTATTTATTTATCTATTTTTATAAAACATTCTGTCTGCAGATGGGATTGGGAAGAAAAGCAGGAAAATAAAAGTAAAGAAATGGGCAATCAAGGGAAAGAGGTGTTTAACATTATTTCTGTGAATACATTACAGTTATGACTGGCTGGAATTTCCATATTTGTTCCCATTATTCCCATGACAGTTATGTCACCTGTGCTTGCTATACAGGCCAGAGATTAAGAAGTTACTTTGAAACTGAAGATACCTACTCATACTCATGGACATGTAAATCATGGAAAAAGAGCTGTGTGGCAGACACACTTTTCAAGACACTCAGAAAAGGAGCCATAGGTAAGATATATTTCAGAAGGATTAAAGTATTGCCTCTTTTGCTCCAAAAATTTAGAAGCAACAAAGGATATAGGGTAAGAACTTGGTAATTCAGATTAATTTTTAGATAAGATGCTAAGAAGAATAGCTTGTGAATTTCAAAAAATTTTGAATTGTGTGGCATGATGAGTCTTTGTAGTTCATACTATGTTGGCATATCTTTGTAGTTCATACTGTGTTGCCATAGCTAAGTAACACACTTGAACAGGTTGGGTTTGAAACTGAGGNAAAAACAACCCCAAAACAGAATGAAAAATGCATCCAGCTAAACAAGAACAAAATTCTTCACTCATGTATTTGTTTTTTCTAGAAATATTTGCAAAAGGCATCAAGGACATCTTCCCTTATGATGCCTGTATATATAGACATGGGGACATCCAATGGCTTTCCGGTATGAAAGGATGCACTGTGCAGGTCTGCAGTTACATCCACAACCTATTAGAGTCACAAAAGCCCCTTCTCACTCACCATCTTGCAGTACATGTTCAGATGGCACAGGTGTGCTGCAAAGTAGCAGTGGCAGTCATGCAGAAAATGCTGGAGGAGTCATAAATTTGTATTAATCTGGAGAGCAAGAGAGCACCATATGCCACCCTAAATAGAAAGGGCATTTATGCTTCTCTTCACAGGGAGGTAGACATTGATCAGAACAATTAAGTCAACGAAATGCATGGTAAGAACTTACAAGGACTAACCTGGAGCATCTTAAAGATATTTTTTTCCTAGGACAAGTCAGTCTTTCAATCCTTACAAATAACAAGATGAAGCTGTGCAGAAAAGACAGCAAATAGGGAAAAATGTGTATAACAAAACTTTTGGAGTAAGCTAAGACACAATTTCTCTTAGAAACACTATCCTTACAGAAATCAGACGAACTTCTGAAGAAGGAAGCTATCAGTTTGATCTCTTTCCCCTATTATTTTGGGGAAACATTGTTTTAAGGAAACAGGATTCCACCGGATAATATACCAATCATCTCAAAAATTTCTGGCTAAAGAAAACCAAAAATTCAAGATCCTACATGCTGGCTATATGTTGCACTCTGAAGAAGAAGAATTTGCAGGTAGGAAAGCAGCTGAACAAGATTTAGTTTCTGCTTATTGACAGCATACTGGATCCACATCTTAGTTATTTCAGTGAGAATTTAGAGCAAGTTTCAATCATTTGAACAATTTGCATAACTTCTGTAATAATAGTCAGCAAAAATTTGCCAAGAGCTGGAATTATTGTATATTTTGATCCAGAAGGACAATGAAAATAATATTGATACACCTTCATTTTGCGTAAGTGTGAGAACAAGCAGTAAAATTTCAACAAATAATTCATTCTGGTATTTCTTAATTTGATCACCAAACCCGGAGGCTGCAGCAAATCACAATTTCCTAGTCCGAAGAGCAGCACTTGATGTATTAAGCCCCTCCCTTTAGTCCTCCATCTGCCTAGTTGTCCTAGCTAAAGTGCACCCCGCTGTGTGGGTGTAACCAAAACTGTGTATTCTACACCCTCTGTGTAATTTCTCATGAACTGTTAACAGTGGATTGTTTGCAGCAGTTGCTCATGACACACCTGAACCCTCAGGCTACAAGCTGGGTGTTAAAGAACCCTGCGAGATAGACAGGTGTTTATGTCTTCACACCAATGACTCAGCTGTGGTAATTCCCCTCCAGGAAGTCATTAGCACCTTCATACCCAGCCTGAGGGGTCATGTCTGCAAATGGGCCATCAAAGATTCCAGAAATATCCCATGACTCACAGACTTAAACCACCCATTGTGGAACTCTCTGCCCTGGGGGAGGTACTGGGCATTCCCACCTGAACCTGAGCATATGTAATCTTGGGGTTTGGTGACTTCTGGGACCACTTGTCAGATACAGAGGAGGACCAGAACCTCAACAGGAGTGTGACTGCCACTCTCAACAAGAGTATGATCATCATCCTCATCAACAGGTTTTCTTTTCCTTTTACTTTGCACTCAGAGGGACGATGTGGGGCTCAACACAAGGGCTAACAAACACCATTCTGTTCATGCCCCAGAGTGCTGGGTTATACTTCTGGGTTTTGTGGGTTAAAAAAAAATTCTCTGTACCATTATATTTATTGTAATTTTTTTAGTAAACTATAACTCTGACTTGTGATCTCTCTTGAGCTGGATTAATTTCTCCCACCAGCTTACCTTTAAACCAGCGCACCAAAGCAAAAGCCTGGGAAGATCACAGCTCTGCTGGTTCTCTCAGCACTCTGGATGGAGGGGATGACAAGTATTTCACCTCACAGTGTTGTTACACAAACAACTACCCTGAAACCCTTTCATGCTCAGTTCTGCCCATGGTCTTCCCCATCCTCCTGGGCAACAAGTTCATGCCAGGGAAATAGGCATCAAGAATATACTCCTTTCTTGCATCTTCTCTCTTTAGTACCTCTTATACACTCCCCAAGGGGTAGCACAGAGTTTTAGGACCTGAACAAAACAAAGTGAAGATAAAATCACATGCTCAAATAACTAAGATGCACTCAACATTCACTTACATGAAATAATTTCTAGGTATCTCCAAACAAAAAATTCTGATCCTGACTACACACTCCTGACCAGCCAGCACAGCCACGCATACAGCTCACTACCCTTTCCTCCATGAGGAAGAAGGCAAACAGTCTTTGAGTGTAACAGAAACTCTTATTCAAATAAATTCTTGTTATATTCCTCTTTTCTTTAACCTTTACAATCAAATCTGACATTTTCACAGGAAACAACTGAGCCACCACAATGCCCCAGCAAATCAAAAAAGGCTTTCCTATTGTGATTAAAGTTCTACTTCTAAAGGATAGACATTTACATTTTACTATCACAGGAGATCACATAAACATACCTGAACTCCTTTTATTCTTCCCAGCTCAAGTGTCTGTAACCACAGAAACAGCAAACACAGAGCAAGGAACTAAAGCCTTCCTCAGGGGCTGAGTAAACCCTCTTCAGTCTTCCTAGCCTGACAAACCTGAGCTGTACTTAATTAGCATCATGGCAGGAGGAGAGGTGAGGAGAGCAGCTGACTCCATGAAGCTATCAAACAGTCGCTCGGGCTGTTATTTGTCTGGTCACCACCTCCCATTGGGGATTTTACTGGTCTAGCTTTATTAGGGCCTCATGGAAAAACCCTGCACACCACTTTGCAGGCCAACACAGATTCATTTACATTGCCATATTACCCTTGATCTTTCAGACAGCCATGAGAATATGTATGATGTTTGGTCTTTGGTTTTGCTAGGGGATCTATATGCTTCCAGGTCACAAATTAATATACCCCAAAACTAATTACTTCTATTTTTAAGTCAGAAATTGAATAGCCACTTGAAATTTCACTGAAATGCCTAAAAACTCCAGAAAATTCACAGTCCAGTACAATTGAATCTGAATGGTTAAATAGTTTCTGCCATCATTTTATGAGATACAAATAAATATTTCAACATCACTAAAAAGGGACTAAGCAAAATGCCACACAGGAAACTTCTCACTAACATTGGAAACTGCTTTTTATCACCATGTATACAGGAAAGGTCAAAATATCTTTTAATCCAGGTAAATCCCAGTAAAGTTGTAAAGTTCTAAATATTTGGACCACATTTGGACCCCAAATTCAACATGTGTAGACATTTTTGGAAAACTCCTATCGGTGCCAGGGCATTGAGTATTCTTGTCTGAAGGAATATTGTGTGATCTAAAATACTCATTTCAGAGCTTTGCTTTTCCAGCTGCACATGTATGTCTTTGTATTGGTTTTGAATGGACAGGTTTTGGTAGCAGAAGTGGGGAACTGCAGGGGTGACTTCTGTGAGAAGCTTCAAGAAACTTCCCCCATGTCCAACAAAGCCAGTGCCAGCTGGTCCCAAGATGGACCTGCTGCTGGCCAAGGCCAAACCCATCAGAGATGGTGGTAGCACTTCTGGAATAACATACTGAAGAGGGGAACTAAAAAAAAAGATACTGTGCAGATGTAATTGCCCTCAAAGAAGAGAGGAGTGAGAATATATGAAAGAAACAAGTCTGCAGACATCAGGGTCAGTGCAGGAGGGGAAGGAGGTGCTCCAGGCCCCAGAGCTGAGGTTCCCCTGCTGCCATGGTGAGGCAGCTGTGTCCCTGCAACCCATGATGATCCACAGGTATGCAGAGATCCACCTGCAGCCCCTNTGTGATGAACTGACCATAACCCTCATTCCTGATCTCCCTGCACTACTGTGGCAGGGAGGAGGTAGAGCCCGGGAAGGAGGGAGGGGTGCAGGGAAGGTGTTTTTAAGAATTGTTTTCTCATTATCCTGCTCTGATTTTTATTGGTAATAAATTCAAGTAGTATCCCCAAATGTCATCTATATGTAATTGATGTAATCTCTCCCAGTCCTTATCTCAATCATTGAGTCTTTATTTTCTCTCCTGTGTGAATTTGTGGAGGGCAGAGAGAGCAGCTTTAGTGGGCACCTGGCGTCCATCCAGGGTGAACCCACCACAATCACCCTTTCTAAAAAGCCCTTTCTGTTTTATGTCTCTCACGTGGGCCTGACTTGCTGCATTCATCACTTCTGCTCTGTGCACAGACACACGTGCAAGGTTCCTCTCTTCCAGTCTTAAAGTGCACAATTCACTTTCAGAAAACTCACTAGAAAGCTTCATCAGAATCAAAATCTCCAAAAAATTGTGCTGCTCAAAGACAGATTCTTACACTCGCTCGCAGGTAGAGGCATTTGTGACACAACACTAGCATGTTTTTGTGCCTTCATATAAACCCAGTAAGTGTGAACAGGCTATTGAAACATTACAATAGCTGAGTTTCTCAATTTGGTAGGCTGGAGTCAAGTGTCAGGGAAGTGCGTGCTTTTTCACAGATGCTTTACTGGTTAATCTTTAACGGTTAAAAGGCTTTTAGATTAGAGCTTCTACGGAAAGTATCTCCGTATTTTTCCAAACAGGCTGCAAAGAATAGTCTAAGTAATATAAAAAGGGAGATAGATGAGGCAGAAAAATGACAGAAATAACCAAAGCAGACAAAGTGGGGGAGTTTCCCTATAAACTCCTTCCATTATACTGGATATGTTTTAAGACTCTACCAAGACATAGGAGGATTTTCATTCATTGAGAGTAAAGAAGCAATCCAGTTCTGCACCAGAGCTCACTCTCTTGCCACCTGAGGAGAGATGAGGCAGAGTAAATTTTAATAATTTCAAACTCTCCCACCCAATTGCCAAGGACATCCCTTGTGCCCGAGTGGCCTGTCCTTAAACTAACAGCCCTGAGGGGTTTAAAAACTGCAGACACTGGTGGCTGCTGTGGGGTAGCCCAGACAGGCAGAGATGACAGAGACATAAACAGGGCTGACACTCCCTGATTTTGTCATCTCTGGTGACACCTTTGTAATTCTTGAACAGGTAACACCTCTGAGTGGGAAAACATGTGTAATAATACAGAACATCTACTTACTTGCAGATTTCTGTAGCATTTAACCAACGAACTCTTCTCTGCTTTGTGCAGCATGAGCTCAGATTTTACAAGATTTGAGAGAAGTGATATTTTCTTTAAAGCATTTTTGACAATAGATTTTAACAGTCAACTATCTCTGTCAAGGCACTGTAATGCAATGTTACGTAGACATCCCCTGTATTTCTTGGCTAATTATGTTGTAATAATTTATAATACATCTGTGGATGCAATAAAATACTGTTTTGTGTTTCTCTGCTAATGTCAGACAAAGGTTTACACCCTAGATTAAATCATTCACATGGTTAATATACCTGTTAATAGTATTGGGTGGTATGAGACATTATACAACGAAGGGGTTAAAGCTTTCCAACAGCAGAAAGGAAAGGGAGTGGATGATGTGATTATGTGAAGTCTAATGTTTGCCAGCTAAGGTCAGTTGTCCATTTCTGGGTTAACAATGGCCTGCAGCTGAAAGCACAATGTGGAAACATAAAGTGGTAAAATCTCAACTCTGCACGGAGCAGGGCTTGCAGTACTGCACTGTGGAAACTTCTGTCCGAGACACGGGGACAGGGGACAAGGCAGTAAGAATATTTTAAGAGAAGCTAATTCAGTTTGGACTAATGAAATGGCATTTAAGAAGTTATGGGGCAAAAGGCAGACAAGTTAGTTTGGATAAAGATAGATCATGGAGAAGTAGCACCTGCATATGAGGATAAACAACACAGCTGGCAGCTCTTTATATTGCAAAGAATTGTTAAACTAAAAAATATTTTAATATAGCAATTAGTAAGAAATGCTGATGATTTACAAAGGTTTCTGTAATACTTCAGCTATATTTTTATTTAGCTAAGTCTATTTAGATAAACCAGACCTTGAACATTTATGTAATCACTTTTGTTAATGACTGTAAGATTTTAAGAAGCTGTAGGTGACTGCAGGGAAAATAATGAACATAGATCAATTATAAAATCAAAATAATATTTAAATGCCAGGTTTTCATGATAACACTTTTCTACTGGCTTTAATGAATAAAATGGTCCAAGTGTGGGAACTAATGACCTGGTATTTCACGGAAAAATATTGCACTGGGTCCGAGCAAGTTAACAAGCAGACAGTGTTATTCCAGGAACTGCATGTATTGGTTAACATAGGATTATGAAAAAACTAATGAAACCTCCTTCCCATTTTGCTTTTTCTGTGGGTACATTTCTGCTCAAACACTGTCAAATTGCTTTCAGATCAAAGCATTCATGTTCTTCTGCTCAGAAGACTATTTGAACTAGCAAACCACTGTATGCACCTATGCACGTAGACAAATGGAAATGGAGAAGAAAGGGGAGGACAGGCCTAAGGACTGCCCAGAGAGGTTGGGCAATATTTCAAAACCAAACAGAACTACCAATTTTAAGAAGAGCTTGATGAATTATATTGGATGAGTAAAGGGTTGAGGACTTTGGTATATAGACAGGCCAGGATTAAGTCCTGGCTTGGGGAGCTGTGTGGGCATGATTGTGTGCAGCAGAGAAAGGAAATGCAAATTAACAGCCAAGATTATGAACAGCTTACTGGGGAGAGAGGGAGATAGAGAGAGGAGGCAAGAGCTTCAGACCATGAAGGACCTGTATTTAATTCACCCCATAAAGGTAAAGCAGTGAAGACAGAGAGGAGATGGAGCAGTGTGAAAAGCATTACTTTCACAGCTTCTGTGCCCTGGGCCACATGGAGCAGGACTTTCACCTTCACATTTAGATCAGGGTACCACAGAAGTGAGCACTGGCCCTGGTGATACACCAGTGTAGCATGAGGGATTGCTGAATTTGCACACCCTGTGTGTCCTGCAGCACAAGCAGGGATCTACCTTTCCATCTGTAAACTAGAATGACTCTTTTATTTCCTTCCTATGTGCACTGGTTCTGCCTGGGGTAGAATTCATTTTCTCCACATCAGCTAGCATGGAGCTATGTTTTAGATTGCACTGGAAACAGGGTTGGTAACACAGGGATGTTTTAGCTGTTGCTGACCAGTGCTTACGCAGGGTCAGGGCCTTTTCTGCTTCTCACCCCATCCCACCAGGGAGGACCGGGGCGAGGGGGGGCAGAACACAAAGAGTTGGGAAGGGACACAGTGGGGACAGCTGGCCCCAACTGACGACAGGGATATTCCCTTTCATATACCATTGTGCTCAATAATAGAAGTAGAGGGAAAGAGAGGGATGGGAAGGGAAGTGGGAGCATTGGAGAGGTGGGGGTAAACAATTGCTTTTATTTGCATCAATTTTCTTTCTTGCATTTTAATTCTATCTCTATGTGGTTTGGTAGGGTTTTTTTGTTTGTTGGGGTTTTTTGTTGTTTTTGTTTTATTTTGTGTGTTGTTTTTTCATTTTCATTACAACTTATATTTTATTTCAGTTATTAAACCATTCTTATCTCAACTTATGAGTTTTCTCAGTTTTACCCTTTTGTTGTATTCCCACCTCCATCCTGGTGGGGTGGAGGGGAGTGAGTGAGCATTGATGTGGTGCTTTGCTGCTGGCTGGGATGAAGCCGACATTCTTACTTTTCTTGTGCCTGACAAGCTTAGTGCTTGAGCAGTCTTTTGAACTACTATCCTTTGACTTGCATAATTTTTCCTCTTTCTAGCAGGGGAAAAGCTTTGCTGGCACAGCTTTCAAGGACACTGGAATATATAACAAACCTCCTTAGTGATATGAGAGGTACTTGTAAGACTTTATACCTGTTTAGAGCACACAAAACAAGCCGTCTGAAGTACTGAAACCTATAGTCCCACACAGGGGAATTCTGCTAAGCAGCAATATAATTCTTATACCACAGAGTTCTGCATGTCTCACAGGTCTCTACATTTAATATAGTAGCCCATTTCTGAGTGTTATTTAAATTACTTTGATATACTTCATTAGTCAACCTAAACTTCAATCGTTATTCAGAGTGGCAGAACAGGATGAAGCAGCTGTTTCAAACATTCATTTAGGCCCTCAGGTATATTAGCTGTCTGCAAAACAATTAAGTGTTCTGGAAACTTTCTTTATAAACAATGATGAATACTGTTCAGATGGCAAAGTTCCAGGCAACTGTAGAGAATTTTTTTTCCTTGGGAAACAATTTATGCACTACCCTGAGAACATGCAATACATTCCAAGCATATGCCAAATGTGACCATTTCCCACAGAAGATGTGCAGAACTGTTCAGTTCAAGGCTCCTGTTGCACTAGTGACAGTGCAAAACCACAGGAACATCATCAAACTACTTAGATGCTTAGCTGAGCTTCAACTGCCATAGGCAACAATACATGGTTCAGGTACAAAAATACATTCCCTGGGCCATATACTCCACCTGGAAAAACTAGAGAAAAGTAAAATCTCTTATTTTATAAAGTCCCAATGCATTTTTTTTTCAGCTTTGCTAGCATGAGAATCATCATTGGCTTATTTCCTGTGGTGTTAGAGAACAGTGTAGGAGGTGATAGCAACAGTAATTAACTGTTGAGCAACACAAGACACTCCCTACTGACTGCCACAAAACATGAGAACTCGGTACTCTCAACATACACCTACTCTCTGGTGTATCTTTTATCACAGCAAACATGGGCTCCCCAAACAGCTGTGTTCATTGTGTCCTTTGACACAAGTGGACCCCCAGAAAACAGGCAAGAAGCACGTCAGCAAAGCTCCATCTGGGTGAATCAATGCAGCGCCCCCAGCCAGGTACATCGGCACGTGGTGGGGCTGCTCCCAGGAGCGGCAGCTCACAGCTCTGTGGCACACTGCTGCCTGCAGAACAGATGCACCCTGAGTTCGACAAAATGATCAACTTTTTGTTTATTTCTCTCTTTTCTCTTCTTTCCAGGCTCCCCCACTTTCTTAAAATGGCAGTGACATCTTCAAGATCCATCATACAGACCAAGACTTATTTATGTGGATGAAAGTAGGATGCTGAAGGCAGGCATTAATAGCTACAGTTCCTTCAGAGGCTATCCTCAACTACTAGCATAGAGGACTAAGAATCAGTTTTAAATTTTAAATACAAAATGGATGATTGGATGGCTGCCAAATTTAAGTTTATTCTTGCCAGTGATCTCCAGAAAAACCATAATGTATTTCTTCATTTGCTATGAATATGTTTTTGAGTTAACTTTTCTAAAAATATGATTCCAAATTTTCTTAGAATATTCTAAGAACTCTTTTGGATGCTAAGACCTTTTACTAATATAAAGTATCTTGTTAAATAGATGCCTTGCAGTCAATAGAAAAGGCCAATGTTCAGTATATTCCAAATGTAGTCGCTGAGAACAGCAAAAAATGTTCTAATAACTCCTTTCTCTGCTCCCTATGTTAATTGATTTTGTATTAAACAAAGGCATATGCCTATCGTTTTTGTTGCTGAATACATTACCCTATTCTTGCTTAAGCATGTTACTCCAGATTACAAATATATGGTTGTAAAAATAAATGGTTGGACTGATTTAAATTGCTAATTATGATCTCCAATTTGGCATGAGGAAATTTGCTACAAAACCTGTTTAGGACTGAAGATTTTTCTCTGTCCCACAGCTGTAAGAAAAGGGTGAATTTCCAGTTTTCCAAGTGTACAGACCTCAGTGACTGACTGAAAGACTTATTTAGAACAAAGCTAAAATGTATAACTAAAAATATCTTAATTTCTTTCTGCCTTAATTTGAAGGCAAATGGTGATAAAATTAAGAAAAAAAGCTGTATGCCTATGTAATTAAAACATTCTTTTATATGTAAATAGAAAGCTGCCTCCATAGTCCAAAACATTTTTTCCAGTCTCTTGGGCTTGGTGGAATTTGGCAGGACTGGGCATGGTTAAGGGTTGGATGACATAGGTTAGCTGTCATCTGGGCAGAGCCTGTGGGGTGGTGGGTAAGGCTGACTACATACACAGATATGATTAGAAGGGATGAAGCTGTGGTGAGTAGTTATGCACCTGTCTGAATTCCTGGCCAATCAGTCATCCCTTTTTGTCCTCTATTCCTCCTGTTTTTATAAAATAGAGTAAAAGTAAACAAAGACAGGGAGGATGGGAGAAGGTATATCCATTTCATAACCCAGATTTAACCACACTAAAGTACTTTATTGATATATTTTACATACTTTTGTTTAGTTGGGTATTATAAGCACTAACTGCTGACCACTGAAACTAATATCCTGCCTTCCAAAAAATCTCCTAGGTGTTAAAACCTTCAGCACACATGTACTAAGCTAGCAGTAGGCTTACCCATTCACTGTGGTGGATCCTTGGTCAGTGAGCAGTAGAGAGCTTACAATTCTCACCTACACACGCCACCTGATCTTTACCTGCATGTAAAAATGAGGTAGGAAGAAAACCAAGAACTATCCTCTAATGGTGCCAAAGCTGTAGAACGTGAAATATTTTTATATCTCGTGTGTATAGATATATGTGTGTGTATAGATTCAAGGAGGGATAAAGATTATAATACAAGGACAAATAAAAGGGGGAAAAAACATAACTAGTTCCATTGAGTTCTCAAATCTAAGATTTCTTTAAGGTTTACAGTGATGGCGTCTAAAATTCTGGGCCTTAAGCTGACTGAGGAAACAATTCTTGATTGAAAAACCCTAATGTCCTGTGCAGTGAGAAGCCTGGACCGACTACAATGCAAAAGAGGGTGGCAAACAGATACCTACATGTTTTAGACTTGTCAGTTTGTGTATAATAGCTAGTATAATAGGGACAGAAAAAAGGGCAAAGGGAGGTAAGCATATGGCGTTAACTTGCTATTCCCAGCACTTGGGAGTTGGCTATATTTAAATTCTCATGTGCCAATGCCTTCTTCTAGATCTGAATATAGGAGGCACAAAAGAACAAGGCTTTTCTTGGCTGTCTCAATATCAGATTCTTTCTGAGCATCATAACCCAGACATAAATAATCAGAGTCCTATCTCACTTCTCCACAGAACTCAACTTTCACTTAAGCTGAAGGAGGCTTGGTCTTAGACTGTTTGTATTTCCTCAGTTGGACTAGCTCAGTCTGACTCCACCTTCATTGTTTCCTTAGGCTAGAAGGGAAAGGAAACTCTTTGATCTCTTGCAAGAACAAATAAATTCTTCTCCATCTTTTGCTACTTGCTGTATCAAGCTCAAATAAAAATCTTTGCCTTGGCAGGCAAAGAAAGCCTTCTAAGCAATATTCAATTCCCGGAATGTCCTGAAAAGATTAAATTCTCTAGAATCTAAAAGATTAGATTCTCTGTGTTCTCCGACAGACCACTAAATCCCAGTACCACCACTGTGATAAGAACAGAGTTCATTCCAGCCTAAGCTCTCTCCTTAAAATCTTAACTTTCTTACTGTTTTTAAGAGTAAGAATCCAACTATCAGCCAGTTGACTCTCAAGTGAATATTTTTATTTCAATATGAACACAGCACCCATTTTGACATCTGACTGGATTTGCAGATGTGTTTTATTCTGACTGACAAAAGGATGTGAAGTGCAATTAAGTCTATACTGCTCTACTTGTTCCATTTCTGGTTCTTAAAGAGCTCTGGTACTATAAAAACACAAGCTATAAGCACTGAAGCAGAATACATATAAATAAAGGAGAAGACTCAGATTTAATTATCACATCAAACTTGCATATAAACAAGAGATTGCACAGTTGCAATTGACACTGGTGGCTTAATACTTTATTCTTGGCAGTGAAAAATAATATACAGGATACCTTCACTGTCCTTTAAAAATTTTCATTTTGAAGCTACTAACACTTTAATTTGAAATTCTGTACAGACACCGTAAGAATGCAGCAGACACAAAATACTTTTTTTCCCCTAGAAAAAGCTTAAGTAACAAATTTACCACATCTATAGAAAATAGAAGTATTGAAGAAAATCATAACATAAATACCATTTTTCAAAGTATAATTTTACCAGAAATTGCTGTTTGAGATGCTGGCTAGTAGCAAGAGGTTTCAGATGTTGCAAACTAAACACCACCTACTAGCTACTGCCATTATATGGAAGGTTTGCAGGTGCTGGGTTGTAGAATGTGCCATGGTTTTTGCTCAGAATAGACATAGATGTTTCTCATTTCCTTCACTAGAAATGCCTCTCCTTCCAGCAGAGGACAACAGTCAAGAGGGAGAATAATACCATCACAACTGATACGTGAAAAGGAATTGGAAGAACTTCTGTTTTAGCAGGAGCACTAAGCCCTGAAGGCAACTAATTTCTATTTTCAGCTGTTTGGGACACTAAAACTAGAGGTGTCTGGGTGGGCAGATACTTGGGCAAATAATTCTCAGCCCACCTCTTCTTGAACTGAATCCCACATTGCATTCATGCTGCTACTTAGGCAAAACTGATGTGTAAAAAGGTATTCAGCAACAGTATGAAAATAAGCCCTGTAAAAGTTTAGAGGAAAGCTTCCACATTTACAGCTAGATCTCTGTTCAGGGTTCTGCAGGGAAGAGTTCCATGGGATATGGCTGTGATGAGAAGGAGAGTCCAGGAGAGGGGGTTGATTTTCAAGGGTAGTCCAAGCCCACATGCAGGAAAATAAGCATAGGATGTCTCTATGTATGAAAAAGGAACTCTTGACAAAACTTAACATGCAAAAAGGAACCCACCTGGAGAACTGAATCCAGCTCTAAGTCCTCAGCACAGGAAAGAGGTGGACCTGTTGGAATGGGTCTATAGGAGGGCCACCCAAATTATCAGAGGGATAGAACAGCTGTCTTATTTATAAGGAAAGACTGACAGAGTTGGGACTTTTCAGCCTGGAGAAAAGAAGGCTCCAAGGAGACCTTATAGCACTTTCCAGTAACTGAAAGAGGCTTATAAGGAAGACAGGGACAAATTTGTTCCCTAGTTTTTCCAATTTTAGAGGAGAGCAGCCACTATTGGTAATAAAAACTAACATTTGGGAAATACTACATATGAAGCTTGTTTAATTATAATATTCCCTTGATATGGCCACTCATCAGTTTGTATCATTTTACTATGCTAGACAAAGAAACTGACAACTTATGTCTTATATAGATACCAAAATACAGAAAGACCATGCATACTAATCATAGAAATACTACACACCATATAAAGATTATTACCTTTCATTTATTTGTACAATGTTTGTCCCCTTTGTCTGAATTTGTAGTCTAAACTTCTCTACTTTGGAAGGATTTTTTTTCTCTGCATCTGTATCTGACAGAAAACTCTAACTCAGTTCTTAGCTTGGTGACATTGTGTCTGAAGCACAAACTAGGAACTGAGATGAGACAATAACCCCACAAAATGCCTCCCTTTCAAAACAGAGCAGGCATTAGGACCACAAAATGTTTTGACACAGTTTTGAAGGATTACATTCAATATTTCTAACTTGAAATGTGATCCACTCTCTGTCTTGTACTGTATCTCAAGTCTGTTTTTTCCAGGAAATTTTCACACTGGCTAAGGATGTGTGAGATAAAAAATTGATCTTAAAAATCCACTACAGGAGCAAAAAAACCATCTAATCAAACTAGTTTCTATTCTTAACTTTCTGGGACAGCTTTAGATACTAAATGATGGGGTCACCATATAAATACTTGAATAGAGGATCCCTATATATTTTTCTGAACTTACTGCCTTTATGGAAAAACATGGAATATGAAAATACAAAAGAATGGGCACAAAATTCTGGTTTTGCACATAAGCACTTGAAAATAGATTCAGTCTGCTCATTCAGACACCGAAAAAAAGAAGCTGGAAGTATCCCTGAGCTAATCCTCCTTCAGGCAAAATTGTCTTGGAAATGAAGAGGTTATCTCCTCATGTCCTAGTGATAACACAAACAATGTAATTGACTGGTCCCAAGGGCTTATATTTTTCCTTTATCAGCCGTTTAACACTTAATAAAGTGTACCAATGTGTAAGGGTGGAGTACAAAAGTCAGTAAGTATGAAAAAGTAAGCCTTTAGATTTAACTTTAACCGTAAGAAAACCCCAGAGAGAACAGTGGAAACTTATTTCTGAAAGACCTTGCTCTAACAGAACTGTCCCATAAATCCAACAATATCCAATTCTGTAGATAAAGTCTGTGAATGCAGTGCCTGAATGTCAACTTTGTATCAGTACATAATTCAAATTCAGCCTTCGTCGTCACTGCTGCTCCATGCGTCTTCATACGCTGGATTTAAATGTTGTTGAGGCAGAGACTAAAGAAAATAAAAATTCTCAGTATTTTGCATAATTAAAAATACTAAAATCCTATAAACACAAAGCTAAAGGCATTTTTTAACATGATTATATATACATAAACCATTCTGTCTGTCAGGAGTACTCCATTATTCTTGACTACTTCTTTGGCCATTCTGCTGATTAGAGGCATGATAGAGTACTATTTTTTCATAATTTAATTCCATTTTTGAAAAAAAAATCTGGAGGACTGACTGGAATTATTACAAATGTTTGGAATAAAATATAACAGATGGATATTACTGTGTTTATTGTGTGCCATTGTTCTAATTTCCTCGGCCTAGCATAACTGAGCTTTATTGTTTCAGGAAGTAGTCTTGGCCTCTATCCATATTCAAGAACTACTTCTCCCATCAGCCTCACCAGGGTCCAGCTAAAGGGTTTGTGCAGCTACACAGTGCACTGAATCACAGTGACTTAGGGTAAATATTTTTTCTCATTTACCTCTGTTTGGAGCTCAGATTCTGGTCATACATGTGCTCAAATGGCTATTCTAGCACGTGAGATGGAGCAGAAGTTAGTGCCCAGTGGGCAGCAGAACTGCTTCTTACAGGCTATGCTCATCTACATTTGCAGACAGCCGCTGTAGCTTAACCGATTTCAAAACAATGGCACATATTACATACTGCCACCATGTGAAAGTTACAGGAGCAGTTCTGATCGGAGCTAGGTAAATAATCTTGTTGCTGTGGGTTTGTTTTTGTTTTTCAGGCTACAAAAAAATACAGTTTATTCACATATAAATTTTCTCTTGGAGCAAAAATGTTAATTTCAGGTCAAGGGAACACATTTTGGTTTATGTATCTAACTTCTGAAACTGCTTGGTTTTTTTTCTTTGCTTAGGTGTAGGGCAGTTTTGAAATAAGTTGTCTTACAAAGCAAAGCAAATACTAGTAACAATTTTATACTTCCTATCATTTCCCAATCCAAAATGGAAGAATGCAGAAATTTTAAAAAGTGGAATTTTTGTATTCTATGGTGAAAAGCATTAATAATACATCCTCACTTTTCAACATTAGTACAGTTTGCCAGACTGATTCTGTGAATAGTTTCAGTTTCTTAAAATCTAGAATAAGCTCACTTAGAATCTGCTTTATTATATTTTCACATGAAAAATATTTGCGTATGAACTGTGGTATCCCTAATCTTACTGCTTAATACACAATATAATCTTAAAGAATTTTAATACAATTGTTGGCACCTTTACAATTCCAAAATAGCACAAACTACAGAAAAGAGTTTGGAAATTAAGGAAGCTAAAGCTGAAAGACCCATAGCCAAATGACATTAACTACTTTTAACTAAGTAGGAAGCTAGAAGTCTGCAAAAGATTTTACGAGATGATGAAAGAAAACATCCTGTCTAAACCACATAACAATTAAAGGATTGCACAGAAACAGTATGTGATTCTCGTCTTAATTAGGGATTGTTACAAATTTTGATGGTGAATCACACATTTCACATTTCATTTCCGCACAATCTCCCCAAGTATAATAGCCATAAAAAGTATAGTTCAAACTCAAAAATTCATTACCTTTTCAGAATTATCATCAGGAACTGGCTCTCGTGGAGCTGGTATCCATGCAAGAATATTGCAGTCTTTGCTACCACTATAAAGTTCCTTTAAGGAAACAAGCAAAAATTACTTTCAAACAGAATAGTGACATAAATATAATACTACGGTGAAAAATATATGGAATTGATTTAAAAATAAAGGCAACTAGTCAATTTCTAGTTTATACTGTAATCTCAATAAACAGTATTTTAAATAACATGGCAAAACAAAACACATTTTCCCCCAGACTTCTCAATAAACTAGCACAATGAACTTTATTGTTAAATACATTTTTCTTTTGCTCTCACATCTCTTGAAAAAACAACTATTTTAGCAGTTAATAAGCTTAAAAGATTATTTATAGAGAAGTAAAAAAAGCAAAGAAGAAAAATAATTTATTCTAATTAAAAATAGGAATAAACTCAAAAGAATCTAGTAATACAAGTCAGAAAAGTGCATATGTATGGAACAAAGAAATATTAAGTAGACATAGTCTCAGTATGCCTAGGGAAAGAAAAGAGCAAATAAAGTAGAATTTGAAGCCTGTATCCTGTTGGGAAGGCATAGATCAGAATGACCAATTTGTTATTTTTAATATAAATATTTATTATGCTGATGACTAAGGACTGAGATTCCGTTGTACAAGGCACCCTGCAAACACATGGAACCAAACAGTCCCTATACCAAACAGCAGAAAGTCAAATATACCTTCGTTTTTTTAGCTC
>VWZD01003143.1:0-29770 GCA_013396695.1 Sakesphorus luctuosus
CCTGGCTAAACCCATGACACCTTTCTGTTAGCAGTTGTTTCACAATGTTTGTCACTTCATCCAGAGGCAATGCTGGGATACTGGGCACAGCACGTTTCCATCTTCTGACCCCACATCTTGTGAGGATACTGCTGAGTCTCCTTGTTAAACACAAAATTTGTGTAAAAAGCAGTAGGCTACTAATTCAGTGTTAAGTTAGTTAGAGAAAATAGCTGAGACCAAGATCTGCATGTATCATGCATGCAGGCCCAGATATGTCAGCATTTGAAAGGGGGTTATTAAAAGAGGAAGAATGAATGAAACAATACCAGAATAGTAAAACAAACAAGCAAACAAAAAAACCAAATAAACCCCCAACCAATAAATAAACAAAAAAACACAAAACAACAAAACAAACAAACCAAACACAGCCAAACAAAAACCCAAACCCCAACAAACCCCTGTAACAAACTGCTCTGTCAGGAGTCTGGTTTTCTCTTTCTGCATGCTTGCAGGAATGTTGGGTTTATCCTGTCTGCAGAGGTCTCCCCACTCCACAGAGAAGTCATGGGGAAGGCTAGGGTGGAGGAGGGAGGGAAAACAGTCAGCATCCCACTGGAGTGCAGCTGGATTCTCCATCAGATTAAGTGGGCACAGCAAGGATGCAATAGATTGTTTTGTCCACGTAGCTTAAAGGAGGCATTTACAATCAGATCTGTAGCGTATTTTCAGAAACTAGTCATTTTCATATGACTAGGTGTGTCTTCTTTATCTCCAATTCTTGACCATATTCTGACCAAATATGTGTTGTTGTGTGAGGGCCAGAATGGGCAGTTAGCTTGTGACACAACAAACAGAGATGGCAACAAACATATATTAATTTAAAAACTCACCCAAGCTTCCCAAGAACTAAAACCTGGTTTTGCAGAACTAACTTGGAGAACTTTCTGTATCTCTTTGCTTAGCTGTGCCTTTGCAAATCATCTGGACAGCTTATGATTTCAGCATTCACATAATGTGAAATATTCTAAATTCCTTATTTACAGGATTTGTATCTTATCAAACCAAAACTACTCTTTTAAACTTCTTCCTTATTTTCAGATTCCTACTTGCTAGCAGCTGTTGTTGCCCCATTGATAATGGCAGCCTTTGGAGCAGTCTGCTGGGGACACAGTTACTGTAAATGGTGTCAAGTTGCATTACATCTTCCAGTGTTAGGTGCATCATCTCCCCCTGAAATGGGCAAAATTTTTTTTTGCTCTCGTCATACTGCCATTCTTGTTTAATTCCCTCTCTGGCAAGTTCTCTTTCAGCATTACAGATCTGTAACTTTCTATCATGCCCACAAATATATAATATTTTTTCTCAGTTGTTTCAGTCTGGGTTTCCTAAACCAAATCTCATTTGTGTTTCTAATCTCTATCTTTGTACAGCTGTTCTGCTCACACTTCTCCCAAATCAGCTTCTACTGCAGAAGGCATTAACATACTTCTTGCTCCTCCTGCTAGTCTAGTGCTGCAGATTAAGCCACCACAATAAAGGGCCTATGAGCAGATATAACTGGTTGGACTGGAAAATTCTCACGATAAATTTGCAAGAATAAGTGTGTGTGTGTGTGTGTGCAGGGGGGCGTTGCAGGGCAAGCCATTTCTAGGGCCAGCCCCTGCCTGCTCATATCTCCTCAGTACTAAGGAATTGTAACTGTTTGATTCCAAGTGCATTCACTAGAGCAAAGTTGCTCTTCCATCCCCAGAAAATGCCCAGAGCAATGCAGGGTCACAGCAGGATGACTGCCAGACACAGCAGGTGGCTTTTCATGTCTCAAAGAAAGGTGTGATACCCTGGCCAAAAAGTGGAGAAGAGTCCTTATTAATCTGCCCCCTCTGTCATGGCATGCAAATGAAACTGCGTATCTTCATCTCAGTGAAATTAATGTGGCTCATTGAGGAAGGACAGTATTACTGGGGGAGCATGTGCTACCCTTTTGGCTCTGCAGCTAGCCAAGGCTCTGGAGGGAGAATGCATCAGCTGTTTCTGCAACAGTGGCTAAAACAATTAAATGAAAGGCTGAAAAAGAAATTACCAGTACATCTCCTAGAAATATCTTTTTGCTACTTACATTCAGATAACCACTTACAGATTCCAAAGCACATGAACTGCTTTAAAAATGTTACCTCTTATATTATCTAAGTAATAATTCTGCAAATGACTGTAGTGGTGTTTGGCATACAGGGACATTGAGGTCTGTTATTCATGGCTGAATGTATTTATTCATGCTCTGTTTAAGGGCATAATGATGCCCTTAATTACAGATATCTACACAAAGGTCCTTGAAGGGCAGTTCTGTATTGCAAGAAAAGTTTTAAAAGGCAATTTATTTTTGCTGGTGTTGGCTGTGTTGGCTAATCAAACAGAAATGCACAGTTATGGTTCTCAAGGGGAATGGCTACCACTTACCCAGTGGCACAGGGTGAGGGAATGAGGCACACATGGCTAAAATGATGTATAGAGGGAAAAGGTCATCCAAACTTGTTTGCCATGGCCCCACTTTAGGGCCCCAGGTGAGGCACTCACAGCAGGTACCAGCTAACTAAAGCCATCTGTTTTTCCTGATGATCTTCTAATTCCTGAGATCTCTTCAGGGATCATGCATAGGCCAGGGGCGTTCATGTGTCAAAACATGCTTTTTCTTTTAACCAGGAAAAGCTGAAAATGGTTATTGTTAGGAACTAGTATATTTACAACAGAGATTTTGAGAATTCATTAATCCCCTATACTAAAGAACAGTCTGATACATTGACAAAGGTTTATTGTATTGGGTTTATGTGGCCAGGTTTTAGTAGTGGGGCACTACAGAGATGTCTTCTGTGAGAAGGGGCCAGAAGCTTTCACCACATCCAATAGAGCCCGTGTCAGCTGGTCCCAAGATGGACCCAGTGCTGGCCAAGGCTAAGCCTACCAGCCATGGCCAGTAGCTCCTTTGGGATGATATGTATAAGAAGGGGGAAAAGCTGCTGTCCAACAGCAGTTGGAATAGAGGATTGAGAACATTTGAGAGAAAATGCTCTGCAGTGAACCAAAGCCAGTGAAGAAGGAACAGGAGGAGGTGCTTTAGGCACTGTAGCAGATTCTCCTGCAGCCCATGGGGAAGACCATGGTGAGGCAGGCTGTCACCTTGCAGCCCACTGAGGTCCATGGAGAAGCAGATATCCATGGGCAGCCTGCAGAGGCTCTGATCCTGTCGGAAACTCACACTGGAGCAATCTCCTGGCAGGACATGTGGACCCATGGAGAGAGGGGCCCATGCTGGAGCAGGTCTTTTGGCAGAACTTGTGACCCTGTGGAGGACCCATGCTGGAGCAGTTTGTGAAGAACTGCAGCCTATTGGAAGGAGGCATGTTGGAGAATTTGTGGAGGACTGTCTCCAGTGGGAGGGACCCTCCACTGGAGCATGGGAAGAGGACAACAGAGCCGCAGAGGCGAAGTGTAATGGACTAACCACAACTCCCATTCTAGTTCCTCTGCACCACTGGTAGGGAGAAGGCAGAGAATTTGTTAGTAAAATTGGGCCTGGGAAGAAGAGAGGGACTGGGAGAAAGTGTTTTATGATTTGGTTGTTATTTTCTCATTATCCTACTCTGATTTGATTGGCAGTAAATTAAACTAATTTCCCCAAGTCGAGTCTGTTTTGCCCATGGTAATTTCTGAGTGATCTTCCCTGTCCTTATCTCAACCCACAAGACTTCTCTTGTATTCTCTCATCCCTGCCTCGCCAAGGAGGGGAGTGACTGAGTTGCTTTGTTGGGCACCTGGCATCCACATACGTATATAGCTGTAAGACAATTCTACTTCAAGCATGATTTACTTACATGCTTTGTTTTCATTGCCTAAAAATCTGGCAGGAAAACAGATGTGCTGTTTTACAAAAAACTCTAAGCAGTTGTTACCATTATCTTTGGGAGAAAACCACCAACAAAACCAAATCAAGAAAATAACAACAACAACAACAAAACTTGTTATAGAGTCTCTTGAATTGTATCTTACACAGAGATACCCAAATATTATGTAAGTAGTATGCAATTCTGCAGCTCCTTGAACAGCAGTGGTGTTTGGAGGTACTTGATACATGGATGATGTCAGATCAACTAAATAAAAAGTATAGCAACTGATGGAAAAAGACAGTAACCAGGTGGCTCAAGCTCTAATCAGGTACTGCTGTTCAGTGTATGTGTGCACAGAGACACAACAGCCACAGTGAACTGAAACACACAGAAGTTTTTTGATTGACTTTCCCAGGCATTGAATTACGTCCTGAGCAGTGAAGCCTGATACTTTCACAGTTTCAAAATATCAGTCAAACCTGAACCTGGGAACCTCTTTCTGCTAATCTCACTGTGGCCATTTCTAAAAGCATTTAATACAAAATTCTCCTTGCATGTTTTCCAATATAATTCCTTGGCCCCTAAACTCTGTCCCTTGTCCCATGTCAGGCCCAAGCATCACCATGTGAACTGAACACCTGAAAGCACTTTTAGTCAGGAAATACTTGTACTTAGGCTTTTGGTCAATGTACCTGGGTGCAGGCAGAAGAGTGGAAAGAGATGAAGTTTACAGACCTGCATAGAGAAACAGAGTCACTGAAGAGAACTGCTCGCAGCTGCAATCAGAGCGTGAATGCTGTTTTGGCCAGCTTTGCTGCTGCTTTGCAGACAGGAGGATGCCTGTAGCCTTTGGACCACTTCTGTCCCAGCAAATACAGCCACTCCTGTGTGTCAGGGATTGACTCCAAGGCCTGCATTCATTCACAACTGGACTTGTAACACCCAGACTTCTCAGGCAAAAGTGTGAGACACCAAGAGAAACAGACATAAAAGCTATTTCTAGAATAACTTGAGTTCTTCCAGCTGTATCAAGAAGATAAACCCTCTGTTCAGTTGTTGAGTTTAGATGAATATTGTGTTGGCTAATTTCCATAATTTAAAACTCAGTAACTCTCACCTTTTACCTCTCAGAGTGATTTTAAGTGGCAGATTCACTTCATGCATGACAATGTAACTGGAAAAAAGATAGCAACATATTTTACAGTCTTGAAAAAGTGCCAGAGCTTTTATATATTCACTGACAGTCAGAGTTCAAAGGTGATGACAACATCATGCTTACAGATATTGACAATCAATCATTGTCTGACCTGACCTGAAGAACAAATGCTCATGAGTGTGTAGGGGGAACTCAGTTCAGAGCTGGTATGCATGTAAACCCCTTAATCCCAGCACCTGTGATAAATGCTATCCAGCATTAGCAGGTGGAATTAAACTTGTCTTGCAGAGGGCATCAGTGGATACAAACATTTCTGGGAACCTCTAAACTATTTCCTGGGGAAGAGTTCAACTTCCACAGTATGAACTGCTTCATGTGCCAAACCTCTTGGAGATGGGAGGGCCCTTCAAGAGAACAAAATTCTAAGGATTTTTTTTTAATTGCTCAGTTCATTAAGTCTACCATAATAGGATTTTAAGCTGGAAATGACATTCACTGGCTTTAGTAAAATAGTCAAGTTAATTTAGTACTTTTCACTTATATCCACTAACACATCCAAAATTTTGGTTCCTTTTTGTAATCTTCCTGACGTGGCATATCACAGTGGCTTACGTCAACATATAGCTAAAATTGGGAGCACTTGGCTTTACAAGGCATTTTAGCCCAAGACAATGAGCTTCTTTGAATGAAACTGTACAAAAATGCAGGGTTCACAGCTTCATCTAACATTTTCTAAAACTCTAGGCAGTCAGTTTCTTTTGCTTACCAGGAAAATGGCATCTAAATAACTCCAGGCACTCCAAGTTGAATAATCTGACACTTTTATAGTGTTAGACTGGTCAGATTCCTCCTCAGATTTCTGTCAATCAAGGACATTATAAAACAATGCACTCAGAAAATGTTAACCTCTATGTGTTGGTTTCTGATACACCAGTTCTTTACAGGGGCAGGAGGTGGGGGTAAGGAAAAGAAACAAAAAAGGAAGGAATGTTTATTTCCACATTACTCTTCTCATGCTTTTCTTCCAAAGTACATTTGGTGACTGTCTCTGTGTCATTAGTCACCTAAACCACCAGACCAGTCATTTTAAACTCTTCTATGATAGCTGCATATCCAGGACTTCCCTCATGTCCAAGATTCTCAGGGATTTGTGGAGGGAGAGACACTTGTTCCAACCTGGATAACAATATCGATGACCCTCTGCCTTGCAAAGCTATATTCATGGGCATTTCAATTTTTTTTTTCATGTCCAGTATGTACAAATAGGTTAGGCTACAGTATGTACAAATAATGTGTGCATATGAAGCACAGTAGCAAGGTGGTTGTGCAGCAAGAGAGATCATAGTTTAAAAAATTATTTTTGGGACAAAGATCTATTGGACATGTTACTAATTAACCTATTTCATACGGCAAATACAGTGACACTATTGTATTTGCCGTATGAAGTAGGCTGTATTCCACTACTGAAGAGGACATGACCAGAAAATTCAGCATACTCTTTATCAAAGTCAGACTTTAGAGTATAATCTATTTGAATGAAAACTGCCACCAAAGAATCACAGAATCACAACGTATCTCAAATTGGAAAGGAGATATAAGGACTCCATTCTCAACTGACTACCTAAAACTACTCTTATGCAATATAAGTGAGAGTTAAATGCATGATAACTAACTCCCTTAAGAAAGCCCAATTAGACTGGTTTTGGTCAACTCATTGGTAAATAAAAACTACATTCTTGGTAAAACTGAAATTAGAAACCTCTTCCTGATCCAAATTCTGTCTTGGCAGTGTGACTCTCCACTAGACAAGAATTTAATCCATGAGACACAGGCAAGCATGTATAAGTAAGTGAACTGGATTTTCTGTAAAATTAGATTAAGCACTGGAGAAAGATTAAAGCAGTCATCCATTTTCTCTGCTTCGTCAGATTGATTTATGTCTAGCACTGTGTGTATTTTAAAATCATGAAGACAGGAACATGACTTTACTTTCCAGACAACTGTTTGAACTGGGGCAAGAGAGGGCAGATCAACAGGTCTGAAAATGACCCAAAAGCCACTCTTGCCATGCCCAAGCTGGGGAGATCCAGTTTGCACTAATTCTGTTGGACAAGTCCTCGGCTACATGGGGCAACCTGCACCCACTGTCTCTGACTGTTTGTAGATGACAAAGTGAGGGACATTTACTGCTGCTGTTTGCTGTCAATCTGATGTCACCTTATATGAATATAAGGTCTGATGTAAGACCTTATATTCACAGTAATTTGGTTTGTTGGGTGACATACCTCTTTAACTGGTGTGTAGGATCCAGGTAAGAGAGCATTCACACATTATTAGATGCCAGCTGAAGAGTGAGAAGGAAAATTGGCAAGGGGGATACAACAGTAAAAACTGACTGACCTCAAGGGGTGTGTTGGCTTGTTTAGGACCACTGTGTTAAGATATGTCCTCCCTCAACAGAGATATTTCATCTGCCCTTTGTCCAGGGAACACTCCCAAGCACTGGGGTACCAGCCTGACACTGGTTACCACACTGTACATGGAGCATTAGACCAAACCAGATTGAGAGATCTGGCAGAAACCTCTTGGCAGTCCAAGTTATCAAGTCAGTGTAGGCCAAGTGAGAATGCTTCAGTTGTTCACTATTTGAAAGAGAAAAGCTGTTTGATAAGGACTTAAAGAGAGGAGGAGGAAGGACACAGAGTAACAGAACTGTTTAAATCCCCTGAAGGAAGGCATTAAGGTGTGTTTCTTTGTCTCACCGAATAGGTCTGAACTGACAAGGATATGGAGGCACCAGCTTAGAACTTGCTCCAATGCCATTTAAAAAGCATCCCTTTCACCAAGCTGCCAGGATTGTTTGCAAGATAAAGCTCAAAGCTTTTATTTCAGTTGGTGAATACTTTTCAGTTCCAGTAAACTGCTTGAACACGGTCCTTTGGCACCCTCCTATGACGCTTCACATGGCTGAGAGAGGCCACTTCTCACCCAAACAGCAAAGGGTCCACCCTTTGCAACATGAGAAAGACCAGCAAAGAGAGGTGCTCTTGGGCAAAGCTTTCTTCCAATTAGCATGAAAAAGCTCATGTGGGCACCAATGCTGCTCACATCAGCAGCCCCCAAGGGTTGAGCCAGTCCTCTGTGCCTTGATTTACCAATTTAGCTTGTTCTGCTGCAGTTGTAGTGTGCAGCATGTCTGGATAATGAGAAATCACAAGTAAAACATGAGAGGAGTAAAACAGCATAATGAAATTTTATTCTGAAAATATGGCAAGACTCTAAGGCACTTCAAACATTTCAATACACATGACTAAACTGAATGTGACAAAGTAATAGCATTCCATAAATACGGACCGAGAACTACACTCAATTCCACTCAAGGGGAATATACAACTGGTACCCCTAATTTTATTCTCCAGTAAACATATATGGAGCTTACAGACTGACACAGTTAATAAAAATATGGTAACAGGACATGTAATTCTTCATGTAGACTTTAATTATTACGGAATATAAAATGTTGAAAATACTGTGTGAATTAATTTTATAGATACTAGTATCTTTTATATAAAAAGTTATACATTATCCCCAGTTAGCAACAACTTATTTAGTGAACTTCAGACCTGCCAAAAGGTTCTATCCCCAATACCTACCCACTCACCAACCAGCTCAAGATCCACCGAGCTGACTATATAAGCAACTGCAACTTCTGAATGTCAAAGTAATCAAAACCATGAAAATCATGTTGGAATGGAATTTATGAAAACCTTACTATGATTAAGTCTAGGCACAGTAAGTATGTTTTAGAATGACTAAAAAGAAGCCAGTGGGACACTCCTGCACTGATAGCTTTAGAAGTCTTAGGCCGCATGTAACACAGAAGAGGATAATCTACAGCAAAACAAAACAGGATTTATGCCAGTGATTGGAAAGATGAGCAAAAGAACAATTCTGCCTAAAGTTCTCTGCTGAGCACTACTTAACTATATGCTTGCTTCAAATTTACAGTTTTCTATCTTTAGCACTAGATCTCTGCTTTCACTTTGCTGGTGAGTTCAGGCACAAGACAATTACATTCAGTATCTGTCTCCATAAAACAGTAACATTTAGCAGCTTAAAGATGGCATAGAGATTTTTTACAGCTATTCATGCACTATTATTCAAATGTGGCTCTGTGGGTGGGACCAGGAGATGTCCTTCTGCTAAGCCTAGGAGTACCCTAGAAAAGAAGCAAGAGCAATTAATCAAAGAGAATTTATTCCAGCCAGCTGATAGCAAACACAACACTCACAATTACACAATTCAATCCCTTGCCTTTAATTGTACATATGAATCTTTTTTCTTTTTTTCTTTCTTTTAATTTTAGGAAAAACAGTGCCAGCTATCATACAGCCTAATAATTGAGAATGCATGTTGTTTAGATAATGAAATGATTAGCAGCAGTTTATCAAGAGAGTGAGTCAGAGCTAGGGAAGAGGTGGATAGTTGCCAGAACACCTAGGACAGTTTTAACAGCAGAAACAACTATATTTTGGTGACCAGGTCAATAATTAGCATTACAGTGAGACAACAGCACCTCTGCACACTAGCCAGTATCAGTGAACCTTGCTAGTGACCTAGGAGGAGGAAGTACCCCTCAGCTAGGCTTCAACCTTCTGCAGTCAACCTGCATTTTTGAAAAGCACATTTTACTTACCAGCACAAAAATTATCCTGTGAATAAACTCAAAATTTCATGTGCTATACTGCTGTACAGTTGCCAGGGGGTTAATTTCTTGTTACATTTACTATTATGTTCAGGAGCAGCAAGTTAAATCATAAACTAATGGGAAGTTGTGTACTAACCGGTGACTGGGTTTTGGAAAAGTTGACATGGGCATAAAGGAGAACTGCTATGTCCTTATGTCCAGCTTCCAGGGCTATTGAAAGTGCTGTGCTGCCATCCTGAGAGAAGAAAGGAAGAAACATAAGAATTAGTGCTTGTATGCATTAACAGATCTCTTAAAAGCTCCATCAGCCCACAGAGAAGGGAAGTTATGAAATGGGGGCCCTGCTGCTCATACAGACAGGTTAATTTAGAGTCTTGTTTAATTTCGTTTATTATAAGCCTTGTACTGCTGTTTTATGAGGCAGTCCAATTGTCATAATTTCTCTCAACAAGGAGTCTTGATTATTGCTGAGGAAGAATAAGCACACCATTATCACAATAATGTTACATGTAGTGCTGTGTAAGACCAGTGATTTCAGAAGACTTGGCTCTCTGAGAGATGCTACAATGTCAGTAACAAGTGGAAGAGAAGACAGAGGAGGGATAAATGCTAATCAAATATAATGGTAATTGTGTTGCAATTATAATTGATTGTGTTAGAGCTCTCATTAACACTAGGAAAATTTGCACTCTTCATTACATACATTCCTTGATGGAAGTCTAAAAACAAACAAATGGACTTTCCTGGTCAGATACTGTCACCTGAGTTTCTCATCAGAAGATGCTATTGCTTTTTGAAACCACAGTTGCTGAGGGTGCTAGAAGAAAAAACTGCCTTTACTGAAAGGATAATTTATTGATCTGTTTTTCCTTTAGACCATGTTTGGTCCAGGAAGAAGTAGATGTCAGGTATCCTGTGATGTGAACCCCTGGCCTGCTGATTGGTTCACTGCCTGGTACTTGGCTCTTGCACACAGAAGTTTCTACAGTGATGCCTGTATTTGAAATGTGCTTGCAGGGCTGGAGCACATATTCCATAGCTCCTGCCACAGCACTGGTACTGGAGAGATTTGCTCCAGTTTTTAAATTGTAAACCCTTTTTCCAGCACAGGACATGACAGACAGCATTCACACGGAAAAGCTTATGAGACTACAGGGAGCAATTATACATAAAGCATACCGGGAGCTAGAATAGCCATCCATACAAAGTAATCTGTATGGCTCAGCTTTGTGAATGCAGATTTGGGCAGGGCTCTCCCCACGTGGGTGTGCCCTTCCAGCCTGCGCAGTGGATTTTTTAGGTGAGGCACAGCGTGAGCAGAACTGGCCCCACCCTTTAACTCCTAAGGTTCATCTGTTACAGCCGAACAAGCTTGGACAGTGACAGTGAAGTCCTCAGGACTAGAACCTACAGCCCCTGGTATTCCCAGGAGGTCTCCCATCCAAGTACTAACCAGGGCTGACCCTGCTCAGCTTCCGAGATCTGACGGGATTGGGTGTCAGGATGGCATTGAACTGCCTACAATGCAATATAATGCACTACAAATGCACAACAAACACTCTGTAGTCAACACAAGTTCTTAAAGAGACATGCAGAATCCCAGTCAGAATGGCACGTATTAGTAAGATGATGCTCAGCCTACTACTGATCATGTTGACTGCATGACTACTGAAAAGCATCACTGTGACATTCAGAATAGCTAGGGGAATGCTAAAACTCAAAATCTCACAGCACAGACAAGCTCATTATGAAATGAATAAGCAGCAGTCAAACTGTGCTTGTGAAACAGTATGAAACTGGCTACAGGAATGGAATGCTCAAGTGTTATGTCCTCATAAAGATTTTTAAATTATTGACTTTGTGACTAAAAGTGCTAACAGCATCCAGGCTGCAGTAACCTAGATCGCCCCCAAAAGTGTTTGTTACACTGAGATCTTCTTACATTTTCCTCTCAGGCCATCTGTTACACACTGCTAGCACTACCAGGCAACTGAGCTGCCTCCAGTACCAGGTGACTGTAGGAAGAGAAATTATGTCTCTGCCTCTCTGCAACAAATAAAACAAATAACCACTCACTGCCTTCCCAAATCCCAAATTCAGGCTCCATTTCAGTACTCAGTGGGTAGAGAAATAAGAAAAATGGAAAAGTACTCAAGAAATGCTGTTAACAAGAATACAGTACAGGCAATAAACCAGGTAAGTCAACATTTTCAAGCTTGAGAATTCTACAGAGCACATTGTCTGCTGACAGTGTAGGCTGCAATGATCCTTGCAAACAAAAAAATATAGAAGTGTCTCACTTGGCACTGAAGTCACAACCTGTACCTCTTGTGAGGACAATGTAGCTTTGTGACTAAGACCAAACCTGTACTCTCATAAGCCATGGTGTAGGTACAATGCAAACATCCTGTCAGCTGTAAGGCTGATGTTTGCCACAGGCACAGAAAAGCAACACAGCAAGGCCTTAAGTCACCAGATAAGGTCCTAACTGAAAACTGTGAAGGGTGAAAGGAACATGAGAAGGGAGAATGTTTTACTATAAGCTAGCAAATATTTTTTTTTCTGTTCTGGCCACTAAACACCTACAGCTAACCACAGAAATTGCTACCAAGTAAGTCTGTTAAAAAAAGTAAAACTACTAGCCAAATAATCACAGCACTTACTACCATTTAACAGAAGATTCACGTGGTTGGTATTTTAGCACTCCTGAGTCAGAGATTCACTTAACAAGATTTCAGTACCACTGTCTGGAAAGGTAACTCACATTGTCCTCCAGGATGCCGTTACATCCAGGCTGAGCCAGCAGAAGTTTAACAATCTCTACATGTCCGTGCTCACTCGCACACATCAGAGCTGTAGAGCCCTCGTCATCCTGAATATTGACATCTGCACCACAGGCCAGTAAAGCTTTAACCATGTCTATCCGGCCATGACTCACAGCCAGCATCAGCGCAGTCTGACCAGCCTGCATGGAGACAAGAGGAAAACCTAATTAACTACACAGACAATCAGTGATAAAGCACAAACACTTATTTTTTTGACAAAATGCTTCTTCTGGATAAAAGAAATTGTGATTTTAAACAGTACTCTCAAGGATCTGATTGTCCTTATTTAAATACCTTTTAATCATCATATATCCAACATTCACTTAGCTGTTTATTGAATTAATGGAAGATATCCAGTCTATTTCCAGATATTTGCAGTTCTTTGGAAGAAGCTAAATGCTGCAGAATTTGTAAATGTCTCCCAAAATTCAGTAATAGTTCTTTCATATAATATTCAACCTTCACTTTTAGAAGAGGTCCAGACCTGAATTTCAACTGTTCTTCTACAGCTCCACTTCATATACAGCAACCAAAAACATACACACAAAAACGACAGATGGTGAAAGCGAATGAGTGCAAAAGCTGAACCAACAGAGCAGGGATGGAGTGTGGAAGGAAAGATAAAAGGTCACAGGAATGCAAACTGTGTCACATGAACCATTTGACTGACCTGACTGGCTTTAGCATTCACGTCCCCACAGCTGAACAGTTCTTCCACTATCCTCATGTCCTTCTCCGCTTCCACAGCTGCAAGCGCAGCAAGCATGATGGGGGTATAACCAGCCTTGTTCTGATGATTTACATTACAGACATCTGCAGAGGAATGACATAATTTCTTTGGAAAGCAAGAACCCAAAAAGCAGTAATTGTGCTAATCAACTGAATAAACTGTTAGTAGATCAGCCTATAAAAAGAAAGAGCAGAAACTGCTTTCATAATGGAAGCAATTAAAGGGAAAGTGGAGAAGAAAAAAATAAACAGGGGAGTTCTTGAGCCTGAGAAAGAAAAGAATTCTTTTCTACTATGTGTACAACACAAGGGAGAGCACAAAGCCGTTTTTATATGTTATCATTTAGGGCTTTCTTTGTACAATTTTTTTTTATTTTGTAAAAGCAAGTGGTCTGAAATTTGACATAACTATGAGGGTCATGGTTCTGACACCAGAAATACCATCAGCAGGGTCCTTAAGCTCTTCTCCTGAGGGCATCCACACTGCAGAGCAAAAATGGTCCAGCAACACTGTGAGTGGAAAAGCTATTTCTACTCTGCACAAACATTCTCCTGTAACTGGAGTTATTTTGAAGATCTGCAAGTGAATTTCAACATGTTTTGGAGCTACCAGATAAACCCCTTAAAATTAAAGGCTGCTTCCAGTTCAACAGCATATTAGACTTTGAAAAAAACTGCTCTAGGAACAAACACAGTCAAGTCCTCTGACTGGTGCCAGCAACTGAAAAGAGCTCTCCTTTGTGTTCATATCTTACCTCCAGTCTCTCTGTTCCTAAAATTCTGCAGAAATTCAGTAGAGCTTACTGGTTTACCAGGGAGCAGGGGTTTCAGTGTGTTCACCTTATTGGAAAACAGGGACTCAGACTTACATAAGCAGTATCTTTAGACTAGGGGTTAAATTCCAAACAGATACTTAACAAGCGAAAACGTTTCAAGAAATTCTTCAGATTTATTGTTAAAGGATTTTTTTTCTGTGGAAAGAACATTTCAAAAACAATACAAGTGCAGATGTAAGAAAATGTACATTTTTTCATGTTTCATGGACATCAGTGATGTTACCTTTTAACTAGGAGCCCAGTACTACTCTTAGACATCACTTCTGTGAAGCCACAGAACATGACACTCTGCTGCATGCATTACATCATGAGTAATGAATAACTTTTGGAAGTGATATGCACCTACCCCGACCGGAATACTTCAGCAGAGTGGGTTTTCTGAGGTCACATTTCAGCTCCTTTTCTATATAGCTAATGAATGAAACTGTTCTTCTATTTGTCCTCTTGGTGACACTGCTTGGTGATATGGAGCATTCTTTCACCTCATCCTCCCTTCCCACCAAACACACAGACACGGGGTTCTTGAATCAAGAATCTGCCTGTGATATAATCACACTGCAAAACTGATCATAGTGACCACTCAGACACAGTCCAGAGGAAGACTGTTGAAACCTGAAGCAATGTGCCTGTTTGAAAATATTTTCCAAGTGCTGGCACAAGCAGTGTTCTCCTGCAGAGAGAACTACGTAGCACTAGTCAAGGTGTTGGATCTTACAGTTAACCCCTGGTGTTTATAGGCATACACCAGCTGCTGGAACATACAGGAGTCCTGACTTCTAGCAAGAGATGAGCATGTTCCTGCTACCCTGAGATACCTACAGAAGCAGAAGGGCAGTTCCCTCCCATTACTACTGTGATGATGAGCTAGCCTGCTGTATTTCACTGTACTCCTGACATTCCCTGCATTCTCCTGCTGTGACTCATTCTTCCAAACAGGAAGAGTGCCTTCAAATAGGACCAGAGATTTCAAAATGCTCACTTCCCTACTGAGGAAGTCTCTGCATCTGTGACAGATGTGCTGGGTTATGAAACCTCAGATTTGTATTATTAATATCCTTGTTTATCTGATACTACCTTTCTGGATTTATGAATATTGCTTGGCTTACACTCCTGATGCATTATTTGCCTAGTTAAGCTTTCACAACAACCGTGATGGGTTTTTTAACTAGTTTAGAGAAACAAATTTCACCCAGGGAGCAAACAGGGAGCTTAAATAGATCACATCCTGCCTGGGACCAGCTCCAACGTGATACCTTCTGCTGGCTGCCATGTGGCACATTGCATGTGGGGAGCAGATGCTTTGGAGTCCTCTCTCAGCCACTACCCTCTCTGCATGTGTGTTGCAATGGAACTGAGAAAAGGAAGCAACAACAAAAGCAACTACATGAAGCATCACCACATTGCTTATGGGTCAGGAAAATGCTCTTCTATGACAGACTGCCATACTGCTCCGGTTTCGCAGGAAGGCAGTATAGATGTGTCAAGGTGGTGGCCAGAAAAAGGTTCCGCACTGCTTTAGTAAGATAAAGCTAGACTAGCTGGAGTGTTTAAATGAATGTTTATACCTCAATGATCTTCCCCTGTCAGCACCCTACACCAACTGAGCAGTAGCTGCACTGCCTCCAGGGAAAACAGCTAGAGGATGGTGCTGCTCAACTTGGGACTACAGTCCAAGAATCAGGGATCTAACTATGTGTCTCAAACGCTGGCCAACTCTGTATATGATTTACCTGAGTATTTTTGTAACTTCTTCAAGAAACATCACCTCAAAAGCTAGTACTAGAAACTAAGATTGTAGACTACCCAAGTAAGCCACTGCATAACTATTAACAGTGAAACCTGTTGCTGCAAAAAGCCCAAGTAAGCCACTGCATAACTATTAACAGTGAAACCTGTTGCTGCAAAAAGCCCAAACTTAACCTCTTGCTCATCCAGAGTTTCACCTGTGAGAATTGCAAAAACCATGAATCGTTAAAACAAAAATTAGCAAACCTGTTAACCTACCTGCATCCAGAAGAAGCTTTACAATTTCAAAGTTAGAATGTGAGACACTGTAATGCAGAGCTGTGTTTCCATTGCCATCTGCCATATTGATGATATGTCTGAGGACAGTAGGAGAAATCTCTTCAAAAGCAGTTATGTAGTCTCCAACCATTTCAGGGACAGCAGATTTCTGACTTGAGACACGAAACCACTCATGCTGGATGGTATTTAAACAAAACCTCTGCCAAAATCAAAACAGAAAAATTTACGTATAAGCAATCTGCTTAAAGGATTTTCCATTCCACAAATCAGCAAGGCAGGTCAAGCTTTTTTTAGTCCAATGTGGGAAGAAAGCATTCAGCTCACAAACAAAATGACAGACTGAAGCTTCCACTCTGACTAAAGCCCTCTTTAAAACCAATCATTTACTTCCTCTCACTTCACTTGATTTTCAGAAATTATTCACCTCTGAGGGCGTGGATGAGATTACTCCCAGAATGAATGGGTATCAAATTTGGTAAACAGAAAAAAAGACTTGAAGTAACCATTTCCATAAAATACTTAACTAAGTTTATGTAATCCCTCATAAGAAAAAGACTGAGAGCAGGGGAAATGCACATTTCTCACTGGACTTAAAACAACAGCATGCTAAGTCAATTAGGCCCAGTTCCAAGGCACAAATTATCAAATGCACCAAGTGTATGAGAACTGGCTGGACAGCAGTTCTGCAGGAGAAGAGCTGGGATTGCAAATAATTAGAAAAATGAACCCAAGACAATGACATCACACTGTAATGAAAAAGGCAAATTCTGTTTTGGGGTGAATGAACAGATTTATAGCTTGAACTTCCTAGTACTGTGAAGGCAATAGCTGGACTACTTTGTCTGGTCTGTTCACCGAATGACACAAAAGATTTGATTGAAACAATTTCAAAGCTGAGCACCAAGAATGGTAAGAAGTCAAGGAAATCCGACGTACAGGACAGACAGGAAGGACTGGAGATGTTCTGCTGAAAGAACTGCTGGGGAAAAGAACTGTGCAACATTTTCACAGGCAAAAGACTGTTGCAGTGCAAAAAGAAAGAACCTGTTCTTCACCTAAAGGATGCCTGGCAGTAGTGCAAGAGATTTTTAGCTGCAATGAGAAGATGCAGGCTAAACATTCAGGATAAACTTTCTCATCGGTATGGACTGAGGGTGGAGGAGTAGGAGCCTCTTAGGCCAGGTAGCTTATCTGTTGGAAAAAATGTAGGTAGAGCAGATCTTGCTGTGAGCCAAGGAGGCTCCACAGTCACTGCCAGCTCTGACTTTCTGAGACACTTTCTCTAACCTGGAAGTACTACCATATCCTTATCATAAACCACAGCCTGCAAGGTGGCCAGTAAACTGAAGTAAAATTTTGAAGAGAAGACACTCAGAAAGCTTACCTAGCCTCTAGGGAAAACACAGCAGTAGCTGTAGAGGTGGCCTGTGTCTAGTAAAGACAGAATACTCTACACACATCAAGTATAATAACTGTACTACATAAACATATTTACAGAATATTATGCATTACTGCTATAATGAAAACTGACAAGGTCCCACCTGAGCTGGATCGCATGTATTGCAACCAATTGAAACAAAAAAGTGCTGACAAAGTGATACCTTTTTTAAGCAGTACTGAGTGCAAAATATCACTAAGAAATTATTCTTAGTCATAGTATCACACACATAATAATATTCAAGTAATCCATCCCATTCCAAAAGAAGCAGTCCACAGCTCTTCCTGGTGTAATCAAAAGTCGTAAGAGCAGAGTATGATGGAAGAGGTTGGGACAACTTCTATAGATCCTTAGCTGTACTGACATTTAACCTGTTTGGATGACACTTCTTTATCAGCAGACGGACACAGAACAAGAGCTGATGAGTCTGCAGTTTCCACCTACAAAGCAATACTTGTGCTGGAAGACACTTTAAGCACAAGAAACTAAAACGTAAATTCAAATCACACTTTCAAGGCAGAGAGCATCATGTGGTTATGCCATTTTGACATTTACAACTCTAACAGGACCTAAAGCACTTTTTGTTTGAATGCCTAAACTAGTCCTGAAGGACAGATATAGGATTAAAAACTACCTACCACAACTGATTTAAACAACCTTTCAATACATTCCCTGGACCACAAATGTCAGAACTGGGGACAGACAACATATTTGTCTTTAAGAAGCTGCAGATGCTCTACGGTAGAGGACATCACTGGATTGTTGCCTTTTACATCACCGCACAACTGTAAGAAATGCAAAATTCAGTTTCATATTACCAAGCAGTGTTCCTTTGCTTTCAGATTGCCCTCACAAGGGAGCATGTGCAATTCCTACATGAGGAAAATAGAATTGTTTCTTGAGACTGAGTATTAACAATGAATATTCCTTACTCTCTGCAGCACTGATAAAACCACCCAGTGCAGTAAGCGAGACAAACACCGTCCGTGTGCTTTGAAGGAGGTAGACCATCTGTTTCAGAACAGACTCCGAGCTTTAGTCATAGGAAGTAAGAGGCTTCTCACCACACGCAGTCTCCTAATGCAAGCCTAAGAGCTGCCCACAGCAGTGCTAAAACAACACTTACAAAAATAACACAGGAATGCACAGATGTGTTGAAACTGCACTTTCATGTTACTATTTTTGTCTGTGCCTTGCGATGACAACACTCAACACACAAAGCACAAGTATATTCTCTGGACAAAAGTCTCCTAAATAGAGCTTTGTGACTCTTGCAGGGAAGATGAAATCCTCTTCTGCTTAACCACTGCAATGCTGGTCCTGCAAAACCACAAGTTATTTCTTCCTGAAATTCTTCTACTGCATCTCAAGAGAGAATTTTCCCCTGCATTGCTTACCACGTCTTTGTTGGTTAATGTCTTGGGGTCATCAATGTTGTTTCTCAGCAGGTGACATGCAGAAAGCATCTTTTCACTTAGCTCGTATCTGAGGGAGACAGCAACATACATGGCATGTTTCAATTTTTCTCCTAACATTTCAGCATAGAAACATTTGTCTTTCTGAAACTTCTCTGGGAATCAGTGTTTCCAGGCAAGCCATCTGCTGCTGCCATGCAGAAGCCACTCTGGCAGCTCCTCTCTGCAGACACTCTCTCCATGTCCAGTGGAGATGCATGCAGGAAAAGTAGCAGGCAGGGAGAACAGACAACACATCACTTTTGTGCCTTAAGACTTGGCAATGGTTCTATTGGAAATTCTCACCTACTGCTGTATGACTGAGGAGCACATATATGCTATGTGCTTTCATTTTCTGATTAACAAGAGGAAATGCCAATAGTTGTGATGGATGGAAATAACCAGTGGGAAACAGCACAAGCAGTGCCTCCCTGCCTGCTTCCATCCACTGAAACTAGCCTTTCTCATCTAATCCACTCTGGAAATTTACTTTTTATCTCTGGCCCTCTTTCATTTTTACACTTCTTTTCCCTTTCCATCACAAATTTCAGAACTCCTGATAAGGCTCGAAATAAGATCTATGCCTGTTCCTCATGTCAATGTGGCCAACCACCTCTGCATAGAAAGGATAATGGCAATTTTTCTGGAAAATTATCCCAAAATGCAGAGAAGCTAACACACTCCTGTGTGAGGTGGGAGTTTTAGCCTTTCTGGATTGGAAGCCAGCTGCTAGTGTGCTTCCAGAGCAATGAAATGCTCCCCTACTGCATGGACCATGTCCATGTGTAGCCATGTGTACTGCTCCCTCCTCTTGAAGGGCATTGCCAGGGCAGGAACATGCTCCACAAGTACACATGGCTATCAAAACTGTCCTGCTGCTCCTCTTCACAACCACTCCCTGCTATGGTAACTGTAAATTAGAGAGCTCTTAAGCAACTGCCCATCTTTCTATGCCACCTGTAAAATAACAGGCTATCCTACCATACTGTATAAAGCAAGCTCAGAGCACTTCAGAACACACAGCTCCAAGGCCTCCAAGCTCTTCATTATTAATTTCTCCATCTTTTTATTTAGCAGTTGACAATTGAAGGTAACTTGATGCTAAGCTACACCTCCAGTGGAACATAACATTAATTTTGGTTTAGGTCTTTCACTGTTATTATGCCACCTATATCATCTTCCCAAGCTAGCACACTTGTAAACCACTGGCAAACCCATTATCATTATTATCCCTTCACTGCCTATGTTTATACTTCTTTTTTGCCATTTACTAATGAAGAATTAGTAAAAACTCACCATACCACTGATTTCCATATGGCAAAAAAGGAAGGGCCTTGTCTGTCAAATCCAACCATACACAGTCCATTACCGCAATTTGAAAAGTATCTTAAGACATGAAATGCTGTAACAAGTGTGTGACAGCAACCCTAGAAGTACATTACAGTATATGATCTCACATGAAGCACAGGATCTCAGGACTGGGCCATCTCCTTGCTGCTGTACCCCATCCTCTTACTGAGCAGTACTAGCCATGGCTGAGATGCTGTGGAAGGTGCAAATGCAAGATGCACTCCCAGCAGGCTGCTGACCTGGTGTGCATGGCTCAAGACTCATTTGCTTGCTTGTTCTGCAGAGCAGACCATTAACAAGGCCTTGCCTGCTCGCTAATGAATGCTATTGTGACCTGGGACAGCCTCTGATTGGGGAGCCACCTGGGTCTCGCTGTTAATGGACCATTTAATGTCCGTGGGGTCAGCTGCTGGGAGGGGCACCCTCTGACACTTGCTCCCTGCTCACACAGAGTTGTTTTGCAGTAAAACGGCCTCTGGCTATCCCCTCAAGGAGGAGGGAAGTGGGTAGCAGATGAGGAGCAGTGGGGCTGATGCTTTCTCCACCAGCACAAGCACAGCCCACCGCTCACCCCATGCCACGAGGTGGTGGTGACCTCCTCAGAGGCACTTTGCAGAGGGCACACAGCCTACCTCTCTCTGATTTCCACCTCCTCGGCCTCACACTCTGGGAGGCGACTGTCATTCTCTGCCCCTGCGGTGCAGACCTCCACAGGGTATGGGGTGGGCTGCTTTTCCTCTGTGTGCCTGGCGCAGGGGTACTCGTGGCTCTCGCACTCCTCCTCTGAATCTGAGGAGGAGCTCTCCTCGGAGCTGGAGTCATCGCTGGATGTGGTCTCGTACCTGTGGGGAGAAAGGGCAGGGGCACGGGTGCTTGCTCAGTGCCACTCAGCAGTGGTCAGTACCTGCTTGCAAAGGTTTAGTCCTCCTGATTTCTACTCAGACACCTCTTTAACTTATTGGACTGTGTCAAGGCCAACTGACATTGCCTAATATTAGTATGTACACAGCGTGTAGTCAAAACCAACCTTTTTTAAAAAGGAGTCTTAACACTTTGGCAGACATCACCTTATCCCCAAAATGAAATTACTTGGTTCAGAGTAAATTGTCTTGTTGCCTTTTGAGTCAGATATAAGCAGAGAAGCTAACAAACCTATGATAACGTTCCCCCACTATAGGTAATGATACTTTTAGCCAATATGTATGAAATGAAGTAATTGGGATATTTAGGCTATATACTGCACAAAGCATTTGTACTAAAGAAAAACTTACCTGAGGAAAGGGCTAGAAAAGCTATATAAAACAATCAGATTAAACCATTTGTTATGGGTTAGCAGAGTACGCCTAAATTCAGGCTTTAAAGTTCAGACCAGGCCTAGAATTGTCAGCTGACTTGAGCTGAGCTACGCTAACTAACAGCTGACTTCTTCTAGCCAGTAATGTTGTATTCCATACCATGTTACGACACCATCTCAAAAGGGGTAAAACCCAGTGTGTGGGTGTGGCTTAGTCAGTTCCATCATGGCTGAGGTACAGACAGGACATAGTGCAGCTCCTGTCTTGCTAGAGTAGGCCCTGCTGTTCCTGCTGCCGCTGCTTGCATTTTGTTTGAATTCANACGATTGTAAAGTTCTTTGCAACATTCTTTTGGGCAAGTAGTATTTTAGAAGAAAACAATTTTCTATACTGTTTTCTCTATTTGTGTAGGAAAGTTCTGTATTTATTTAACACAAAGCCAGAAATATTAATTTTTGGGCAATACCATCTTTTGCTGTATTGTTTAATTGTACAATGTTGTCCTTGTCAGTTGTTAAAAATACTTAGAAGGTTTCCTTATTAAAACATTGCCTGAGGAACGTCCTCATGGCTGAGTTTGTTTCATTTTTCTGTGTTAAATTTGGCAGGAATCTTTCATACAGGTACTTGAGACTGATGCTGTGTATTCCTTGAAAGCATAAAAGGATTAAAATGAGCTCAGCTGTTCTACTTTTCCTTCTGATACATACACTCAGAAGATGCACCTCAGCCTGAAGGACAGGCCAAAGCTGTGCATGCGCTCCTGGGTTCTTCCTGTCCTTCCCGCTGTGAAAGTGCTACAGTGAGTGACCGATGTTTCGGAGACAGGTCTCTTACCCGCCATTAATGCCAACAAACTGCAGGTTCTTCTTGGTGTTGCTCAAATCCTTCTTCCCGTCCCTTTTCTTCATGATAGATTTAAGTGTGCTTTCATTATTAGTACATACTGTTAAAAAGGGAGAGAAAGCACACATATTAGGACAAATCTGTAGCCAGCTTTGACTGCAGCAACTTTAGACAATTTTTCAAACCCAAGAGTTCTCTTTTTAATTTACCAGCTGAAGCTGTGTTTTCTCATATTTTATACATACAGTCATGGTGTGAGATGCACACTGGAAATAGGGAAAATGGTTCCAAAGTCAACTCTGGAAAGTAGTGTAGCCTAACTTTCCCATTTTCCAACATGCTGCTAATCTTTATGATGCTTTAGAAAATGTTGAAAAAAGGCAGGGGCTTATTGTTTTTCTTTGCTATTTGTGAAAAACTTCTAATGTTGAACTGGGTTACTCTTTTAAGAAAATCTTAATTCTTGGTGTCAGAGAGCAGCAGCTTTTTACCAGAATGAATGCATTCGTACAGACAGCATATTTAAACAATACGAGAGTATATTTAACAATACACTATTCAACAGGGTGGAGAGGTTCAAGCAAAGCTGGGCTTCTCAATTTTAGTATTCACTCCAACAATTTTTAAACCAATCTCTAAGTGTAAGACAGCTAAAACATTCATACAAATTTAAGTATTAAAAAATAATTATTAACCCTCTCTCTTTCAGTACATTTTTCTTATGAAGACACTAAATTGCATTTAACTGATGTGCTACAACCCGCTGCTTAAAACCTAAGCACTACCTGCAGACACAGCATTTCATACTGTGACTTTCCTGTAGCTAAATCTTTTCCTGCTTTTACATTTTTGAGAATAGTAAAAACCTTTTTTAACTGTATTTCATATTCAGACTCCACCAATGTGATGAAAGGTGCATGCAAGCCAGTTATTACCATAGAGGCCTGAGGCAAGCTGGTCATCTGTCAGGTTAATTGGAGCCAGAGTTTTATCCTGAGAAGAAAAGGATTTCCTTCCCCGAACAGTTTCCACCAGAGGAGTCTTCCTCTCCTCCTGAGCGGGTACAATGTCCTGCTCCAATTTCAGTGTTTGCAAATTTGAAGTTAAGTGGGGGTTTGCAAGCTGGCCATGAGGGATGTACTCCAAACTAGCACCTGCCAGAGAAGACAGTAGGCATCACAGAGGAGTCAGACAAAAATATTTCTGTCACTACTGCGATCAACAGAGCGGAAAAAACCCCCCAAACTGGAAAAACTTGTGCTTTAAAATACTCTTTTCTAAGAACCCAACAGGAAAAGACTGCTTTCAGAAAAAGCAAAAATTAGCTGTGAGTTTTTCTTTCTATGAAAACATACAATACAAGGAAAAACTCCAAAGACATGGGCTTTAAAACACATGAAAGGAATGGTGCTTCCTTTCCCTTCTCCTTCAGTATGCGCAGTGACCCCATCTCCTGCCACCCTCGTTCAGGGTGGACTCAGTGAGCTGCTCCTCACTGACATGCCTAAAAAGCACAGCATATTCACAGGCTCTGCAGGTTCTTTATCCAAGAGCAGTAACTTTTTTATCACACTTGTGTTTTAAGACATGTAATTTTCCATGAAAGTAGAATTTTTTCAGGAAATTTTCCTTTTTGCCAGCATTCTGACTAATTCTGAAACCTATATGCTTTACCCAATTACTGAGACAAATGTTATAAACTGTCCCCCACTACATGTCTGTCTTTCTTTCCTTATTTCCTTTTTTATTTTGGGCAGGATTATACTGAGCTAGTAGTTATATTTAAATTAAATTCCAAATGTTTGGGTTACATTTTTTCCCGTTGCTGATTTGCTGGCATTCACTTATGTTTTCCCTTTGTATATTTAAAAGGCAGTGGTAATTACACACAGATTTGTACAGATTTCCTTGGAGTTCCTCCAGCTGTGCTATTACAAATGCTCTCCAAATCTGCACACANTCTGTATTTATAAAAAATCAAGCCACAGCCTCCACATTCAACTATGTAAGTGGCACTGTACTGGGTGCTAACATACTGTAGTAAGGTAAATTCCAAACACTGAGTTTTAGAAACACAGCTACATCTTTGGCGAGCAAGCTGCTCTTGCTAGACTGCCTTTCCCACTTCTTACTTCACCTCAGTAATTTTCTTCCTGTAAGAGGACATAATGAGGCTGATTTTTCCAAACACTACCCAGCAGTTTCCTTCTCTTTGTTCCTGTTCCCATTCAAGTCTCTGAGTTCCCAACTAAGTCTCACATCAAAAGGCACCTTTTCCAAGGCACCTTCTCCAGCAGCAAGACCTTTTGCCAACTTCCACCATACCTTACAGCTTCTTCAGACTACAGAGGGAAGCCACCTATGGGGAAAGACACACAGCAGAATATTGACAGCCATTGTCACTACAGGTATACCTGAAAAGCTTCTTAAGAGAGAAGTAGGGGTATGCGTTGAAGGTGACAGCTGCTCCTGAGCCCCCTGGGCAGGAGAAGCCCTTCTAGAGACACATCTGTGCACTTGGGACAAAATGGACATCCATGGAAAGCAAGAGGGGGAGTCCCTTGCTCCCTCACCTCTCCCCACTTCGCAGCAATGACTGACCTTCATCGGATCTCTTCCCAACAGCAAGCATCATTCCTCATCCACCAGCCAAAAACAAGAGGGCTGCCAAGGTGATGGAGCACCGATCCAAAAGCAACAGTTTTTGAACTCCCTTAGCTGAAAAACAAGCAAACTGTCTCTCTCTCCTCTTGCTTGGAGCTATGACAGCTACAATGAGAGTACCAAACAGAGTAACCGCTTCCAGGTGCAGCTAGTGGTGGCTGTCTGGGCTGGCCACCCCATCTATTCCAGTCTTGCCTCTGAGAACATAGGAGGGAGATGAGAAAACCTGCTCTGAAACATCAGGGATATGCAAAGCTTCCAAAGATGCCCAGGTTTTCTTTCAGCAGAACTCTCTGCATCCTCTGCCATGCAATACAGCTTTCCTACAAAAGCAGCTGTGACAACTGTGGTGTCTGCAGGCACGGGTGGGCTTGTGTGTGCCAGCCCTGAGGGCAGCTGGCAGGACTCGGGCAGGGCAGAGTGGGGCTCCAGCCTGAGGTGAACCAACAGCACCTTGGTGCACCCTGTCATCCCCTCAAAGCCTGAATTTCCCCAGGTGTCTTCCTCCTGCCCTGGGACACACGGGGGACGGAACTGCAGAGCAGGGCAGGACAGACAGAAAGGAGAAGGACAATAGCAGATTTGTTTCCCCAGACTCACAGCCTCTCTACAATCTAAAGCTGCCACCAAGGCAACAGGACCCCAGCAGGTTCCCTCCTCTGGTTCACACATGAGTAGCTGAGAAGCATCACACTGAGTTCAGGACCTAGGGCATGACATTAATGCCTTTCAATGAAGAAGAAAAGGGGTCATGCTCAGTTGGACAAAAGAGGATGACATCAAGGCTTAAGGGCAAGCAGACAAGTGTGCATTAGACAAACTGGTCAGTGCACTCATTCTCCCAGCAAAGCTGTTACATGTCTACACTTAACTTTGTCCACAGTACCTAATGATGAGGGAAAGAAGGTCCAGTTCAGCAGTAATGCTGCAAGCTACTAATTAGCATTTAATGTCAGCTTCCAGGCCGTCCCCTTTTCAAAACAGCCAACATAAAGATGCTTGGAGAGCACTGAGCAAGGTCAATCACTTAGAAAAATAGACAGAAGAAGGAGCTGTACCACCTAACCTTACAGCCGGTGATTTAAGAGACTAATCTACTATTGTGTAAACCAAAAATCTAAATAAGCCAAATTCCCTCTTCCGCCAGCAGGACTGCAGGCTCACTGTTGGGGCTAGAGGCATCACACACCTCTCTAGAATGAACACAAACCTTGGCTGAAGATCACCACCAGTCTACACAGATCTTACAACAGACTCTTCCTCTCACCTCACAGAAACCTCAAGTATGCTTGAGCAGAATCCTTCTCCAGCTCACATTTGCACAACACGGACAGCAAATCAACCAACAAATTCAGTGCTTAGCCTGGCCCTGTCTCTAGACAGAGCCCATCGGGAAGACTTGCCCTGCTGATTTTCCTTGTTTACTGCTGTGGGCAAATACTGCAAACTTGATAAAGTTTCTAAGTATTGATACAGCATAGCTAACTACACCATGGAGCTGACAAGAAGTTGTAAATGTACTTTGCACCATAGCAAGGGATCTTGGAAAAGCTCAGGAGTAATTTAGAGGTAGACTAAGGAAAAAAAAACAACTTAGAGACTTCAACTGTATCAGTTTCAGAGGGAAACAAGTGACTGAAGCATCTTCAGTGGTTTAGCTCCAGTGGTTTGAGGGAATGAGAGCACCTGGTTTTAATTTTTTAGAAGGAGCCTCCTCTCACAGAATCACCCATGCTTCTTTTGAAAATCTCACCAATTTAAACCAGGGTGACAGCAAAACTACTATAGAGCAGCAGCAAATAATCATGCCCTTTCTAGCACATATAAAATCCATTTATTTTTATTAAGATGCAATTTCCCTTCCTAACTGTAGACCTTCCCTCCCATTTATGACAGCACAAGCTGGTTCAGGGAACTCAGTGGATTCCTTTGAATTTGTCATGAACTCTTGGTAACAGAAGTCTGACCTTCACCTGATCTTGAAAATTTCCATTTAAGCTTATGGAAGCAAACCTAAGTATTATTATAAAAACAATTTAGCTTGACAATATTTTTATACCACTGAAAATCAAGAGAAGTGCAAACAAGGCCAGGATGAGAACCTAGAACTCTGGCTGAAACACCACAGCTTTCTAGCTTAAAAAAGGGAACGCGCTTACTGCCAATGTGGTAACTACAGCAAGATTTTATTTTTAACCTGTTGATCAGTGCGAGCATTTATTGGCACAATTGCCCAGAACATTTACACGAAGGAAATACTTCTCTTTCATACTGCAAGGTTTCTTCCTGGTAGCAATAAGGTCCTTAGGAAATTATTTTAACTGAAGAAGCCAAAGTCTTCTCCAGTGCTTATGAGTCTTATTAAGTTGCTTTATGCTTAGAAAGTTATTTTTTCCTAAAAATAATTTCAATCCACTTTCCATATCAGAACTATTGAAGAAAAAAACCTCCATTCTACTAAGGTAAATAAAAAAGCAGNTCTCTCATTTTAACCATTTTCTCCGTGCTGCTTTCCAACCCCAAATTAAATTGTGAATCTAGCTTGCTGAAATTGTAAGTTAAAATCAATTCCTTTAATGGGATCACAAAAAAATGACACACTGGTGAAGCAGCTTATTTATGAAATGCTCTTTTCCAAGACAACTGTGTGTGAAGCTTGGTGAGAAGACATCCTTCATTTCCCTGATGAGTGGTGGATCAAAGTATCTCATGAGGCACAGCAGGAAGGTCATCTCAGAGTACTTCTTTCTTTCTCATTCATGAGGATTTGATCTCAGCTGATGACTTACTGTTGCTGAAATATGACAACACTTCCTTGGAAAAACAGTAATCTCCTTTCATTAAATATTTATAGATATGCTTGTTACCATGGGAGTTGAATTCTAAACAAAGCTCAGTGCCTGATCGGTGTGTCCCTGTGCCACAGCATAGGGAGAGAACTGAGGTTTTATCTAACAGACAGCCTAGCAGGCTGCAGCAATAGATTTGAAGGGGAAAATAATTTATACTATGGCATATTATGCCCTTTATTAACTGAAGCCAAAATGAGGGTATAGAGCAGCTTTCAGATTCAAACACTCCATGTAGTGCTGCCACAGACTGAAAACAGCAAATACTGCAACAATAATAATGACAATAGTAGTAAGTTTCTATTAACACATGACATGAGGAGGTACAGCAAACTTCTTTGAAGAGGTTTATGGAGTTTAATTTGAATAATGCCTTTATAGGACAATTACTGATCAGGTCTCTGCTTCTCTTCTGATGTAACTGGATGGATATTTAAAACAGAAAAAACCCTGCTAAACACCTTAACTCCTAATATAGAGGTTGCTACCATTTTTGAACTACATATCCATTTGAGCTTTCCATGTTGTCACAACTAGCAGCTCAACAGATACCATACATCACAGGAAAAATCAGAGGAGGCACTGTATTCTCCAAGATACTAACCAGACACCTGTAAATAAATGGTACTCATCTGGCACACAGGTCAGACAATCTGCATGGCTGTTTTGCATCATGTACTACCTTCCAGGGAATATAGAAAGTGCTTTACATATGCCAGTCACCCTCTTCCCAGCAGAACAGATGGATGGATTCTGTTTGTTATACAAACAAACATATCTGTACAGAAACTTAAACTGGAAACTAAAACATGCATCTGTGGCAGACAACCCATCAAGCTACACAGTCTTTGAGAGAAAGACTTATTAAACAGAAGAGCTATAAAGAGAAAAAAACCCAGCCTTCTCCAATTTCCTGCATTATGAATGACCATGCAGACACAACCACAGTCACAATACCTCATTAGTCCTACATACCAATTTTGGTCAACCAGGGGCTTCTCAGATCACCATCAGTCCTTCAGTCTTTTCACTGTCCTTCAGCCCTGTCTCCCCAGTTCTAGTTAAAACCTAAGAGTTGAAAATTTTGGAAGATCTTGCCACCAGGTGGCACATCAAGATTTCATTACCCTCAAGACTTTCTGACACCACTTGTTTTCCCACTTACTTTCACCCCCCTCAAATCTTAAGAAGTTGTCTTCTTCCCCATGATGATTAATTAGTGTAATGCTTCAACTGGGGTGCTCAGTCAGGACTGCTCTGAAAGCAACAATAAAACTGATATGCAAAATAACCATGCATTTTCAGATCAAATATGCTCAGTGTTGTAGTTTTGGGATGTTAAAGTAAAAATTCTCTCCCTGCCACTAATTCCCCATGCCATTAGTTAACAAAAGTGGTCAACTGCTACCAATTCCAGCTTGATGGTTTTGGGTGGGGGGTGGACTGCGGGAAGGTGTGTTGGGGAATGGGTTTGCACTGTGTCTTTTGTTTTTCGGGACATCCACAGCTCTGGTTGAACCCTGCAGCTGGGTGTGTTGCGGTCAGAGAGAATCTGTTCTCCTGGTCATTGCTGCTGTTGTTTAGTGAGCTGTTTTTTTCTTGCCACTGCGTTTGTGGTTTGGCGTTGCGGGCCTGGTCACCGGCCCAGCTTCACCGTTACCCGCAGTGTTGTGGCCCGCCCACCCCAGCGCGGCAGCGACCCAAGGAGAGAGAGAGAGACAGAGAGAGAGAGAGA
>VWZD01003143.1:30000-63865 GCA_013396695.1 Sakesphorus luctuosus
GACTGTGTGGATTCGATGGCCTGGCACATCAGACCCACAAAGGTATAAGGCTCTAGTTGATACCGGCGCTCAATGCACATTAATGCCATCAAGACATGTGGGCTCAGAAAGTATTTCTATTTCTGGGGTGACAGGGGGATCTCAAGAGCTGACTGTGCTGGAGGCTGAAGTGAGCTTGACCAGGAGAGATTGGCAGAAACACCCCATTGTTGACTGGTCCAGCCGCCCCATGTATCCTGGCCATTGACTATCTCAGGAATGGATATTTTCAAGACCCAAAGGGGCATAGATGGGCTTTTGGAATAGCCACTGTAGAGACAGAAGGGATTGAACAGCTGAACTCATTGTCGCGTCTCTCAGAGAGTCCTTCTGCTGTTGGACTGTTGAAAGTTGAAGAACAGCAGGTGCCAATTGCCACCACAACAGTGCACCGTCGGCAATACCGAACGAACCGCGATGCTGTGATTCCCATCCATAAGATGATCCGTGAACTGGAGAGCCAAGGGGTGGTCAACAAAACCCATTCACCCTTCAACAGCTCCATCTGGCCTGTACGTAAGTCTGATGGAGAATGGAGATTGACTGTGGACTATCGGGGCTTGAATGAAGTTACCCCATTGCTGAGTGCCGCTGTGCCAGACATGTTGGAGCTCCAGTATGAGCTGGAGTCCAAGGCAGCGAAGTGGTATGCCACTATTGACATTGCTAATGCGTTCTTCTCCATTCCCCTGGCAGCAGAGTGCAGGCTTCAGTTCACCTTCACGTGGAGGGGTGTGCAGTACACCTGGAACCGACTGCCCCAGGGGTGGAAACACAGTCCCACCATCTGTCACGGACTGATCTGGACTGCACTGGAAAAGAGTGAGGCTCCAGAACACCTGCAGTACATTGATGACACTCAGATAATTTTTTAGGACACTGGTAGAACAGTTGTTTTAGAATACCATCCTTGAAAATCCTTGCCAGTGAAATACATCCATCTGCATGACTTGTGAAAAGTCCATGTAATTAAAACCCCTACAAGTGACATATCAGGCCTCTAGCTGGTATTTTGCAAAACAGATCACATGTGCATTCAAAATACAGCATTCTGAAACTTCTTTAAAAATCTGTCAAACAAACAGAGAAGCTGAATGAGCTCACATCCCTTATTCCTCCTATATACTGTCTGGTCTAAGAACATAGATCAGTTAGCACCCAGGTTTGTGATCCACATCCATACGATCCAGCTTGACACACAGGCTGCCAATGCCAGCTAACGTGACTCTGCAGAGCAGAAATCAGCTAGCCTGGCCAGCAGGTTTGATTTCCCTGAGGTCACTAGGGCTTTTGAAAGACAGTGTATATGTAAATACAAACTGCCTAATTACATAAGTGAATGTGATTATTTTGCAACAAGCAAAATACTAATTGCTAATGGACTTGGTTCAGAGATCACCTCAGAGGTCACAGCTGTCTAGAGACGAAAACTGCCAACCTGTGTCCTGCTCAGCAGACTCCAGCTCTGCTGCCTGCATCTCCATCACCTATCATGTGAGAAACACTCATAGTTATCAAGAAAATTTATAGACGGACAAAGTCTTCAAAGGAAAACTAAACTTTTATTTAACAAATTCAGCTGAATCAGGTGTATCCCTCTGGCCTAGGAGACAGACCCAGAACAAAAAGAAATAGAACTTTTTATAGCCTCTCCCAGCTGGAAAGGTCCCTGCCCCCACTCCCACTGGCCAGTACTAGGGAACTCACAGTCTGGCCTGGTCTGCCTACATACCCAAGACCCCACTCCCTTCTAAAGGTGTGAAAAACCACTGGAAACTTAACTACTCCCTTCCTCCATTCTCTTCTTTATCAATACAGTTCCTTTAGCTTCAGCAAAACCCTAATTCTGTTTCTAACATACCACAAGCTGTGTCAGAGGGTTTTAGATGGCAGAGACCCCTGCAGCACGCCCTCTCCCCAGGACTAACAGGAAGAAAAATCTGTTTAAGCTGAGAATCTTACTGATGTGCTACCTCAGAAGCAGCATGGACCACCAAGCCATTAACATGGCAAACTGGTTCCCTAATTACATGCCTCAAAGACAGCTCAGGTATTTTTGCCCTAAAAGGAACTGGCATTTAAGAGATGCTTCCCTAAGGATGCTCTTTGAATATGACACCACTGATGCCAGTTGGAAACCAGACACTTCTGCCTCTATTTTCAGCTTGTTTTTTTTAAGAAAATGAGGCTTGTGAGGTCACACTTCTTTCAGTAACTTAAACTCAATTGCTTATTTTAGCCAAACAAAAATAGAGACTCAGTGCTCTGAAAGACTTTTGTGTTTATACAAGCTTTACAGAAACCAGTCTGAGATGCCAGAGAAAAGGCATGGGCTGAGTTCATATATGAGACACCAGAAAAGCTACATCCAAGAGACCTAACAGTGAGGAAACAATTGTCAAGAGCTCACAAACTATCATAAGATATTGATGAATGGAAAAAAAAGGCTTTATTAGTTACCTTTTTTATAAAGTATTTAAGTTAGTGCTTCATTCAGAAAAAATCCTGCTACAGAACTATGTAACACATGATCTATAAAACCACAGGATCAGGAAGCAGGACCAGCAGATAAATGTAGCTGACAATATTTTCAAAATTGATAGAAAAAGATGGGGTAGCATTTCAGGCTTAAGATGTCTTTTCCACTCCAATTCTCCATGGGTCTAAACTGTTATAGCCCAGAGCCTGATTTACATACGCAATCCAGGCATACGGTTCTCACCAGGGACTAAAAATAAAGAAGTTTTACTCTCTGCATCCACAGCTAAAGATAATGACATTACACAATTTAAAATAAAGTGATTCCAGAATAATTTTATCAAGAATGTGAAATCTGAATCCATGCACAAACATTTTTAGTAAAATATGACCTGTNAGTAAAAGCTGGGAATGTAATTAAGGATTTACAGCTAATGATAATTCTGGTTCACTGTTTTTATGGACACTGTCGGTGTCTGCTAAATAACCTTATTATACTTGTAAGAAGACCAAAATATAAAGTGAATACCAAAAAGATAGTACTACTGCATATATAGTATCATAATGCATTTATGCAGACAGAAGATCATACATTTCCTTTACCACTACATCAGTGTTGTTTGTTGCTTTACAATGGGAAGCTAAACCTTTAACTTCAGCTCACTTAGTGGATGGCTCTATTTAGCACATGCACTGAAAAAAATCATATTTATTGAACTGCATTTTAACAAAAATAGGTGAATTTACAGACAGTAAATAAGCTGCAAGATCTTTACAGAGCAGTGGATTAGCCAATAATATTAAGCTGACATTAAATGATATTTACTCAGAGGTTTTGTCCTAATTCAGCATTCATAATATAGATGAATTTGCACTAGTTTTTTGCATTTCCTTACCCTTTAGTTTCATTCACCGTATGGCAGGACAAAGAAGACAGCATCTAACAGTCTCTGCTAGGTATTACATGGTGGTTTCAAGTCAGCCACTGTTTATAAATTTAATAGTGATGTGGTTGAATTTAGCAATAGGATATTAGAAAAAATATGTAAGTTTTAAACCAGACTATCAGACACATAAAAAAAATTAAAAAGTAATCAACTATACCTCAGGGAATAAAGAATCCCTCAAACTGTCTGTATTTTTAAATTAATAAATAAAAGGCAAGGAGTATTTAAATCTCAATTCTTGCCTTTCTTCAGTGTCACCAAAACCTTCAGCAGTAATTATACCCTTCAAACACAAGGCTGTAATTAGGGATTACGACAAACAGTTACTGGAACAGAGAAGATGCAAGATGTGGTTTCTGTGAAGCGCTCTGGAGTTGCCTATTATAAAGCAATCAGCCCTGCTAGAATGGGGAAAGCACCCCACAGCTCTCTGTCTGAGCTGCATAAGGAACAAAGGCAATGAGAGAAACACTACAAAATCCAGAGAAAGTCAGTTTGATACAGATATTGTATGTGACTTTCCACTCTGTAAAAGCTAGCATGGTGGGTTTTAAAAATGGCATGTCAAGTTAAAATTTCAAACCTACAGGCATTAACCTCAAATACTCCCAAAGTTATAAAATTAAGTCAACATCTAGCACAGCGGTTAAACTCTTCATAGTTTTAGACACCTCTCTTGCATGATCAGGACCATGGTACCATCACCATCAGGACCTTGAGAATCTGCTGGACAGGGAGACAGAACCCCCTCCCCCTAACTCTTCAGGACCAGCCATGGGCTGGATAGCATTCTCAATGGGCAAACTCAGCAACAATGTTACACTCTGTGCTTCCTTGAGGAGAAGCCTGGCAAGCCACTGATCCGTAGATCTGGGAAGGAGCAGAAAAAATGTGTGCTTGAACGCTGAGCTTACCTGATGTGGTATTTCTCTCTGTGCACTGCTTCTCAAGGTCCAGGCTCCTCAGCTCCTCTGTGCTTGCATATTTCATGACAGAGTTGATGGAGGTGAGGGTGCTGATGAGCTGTGAATTGAGAGATCCAATCTGGGAGTGGGGCTGCCCAAAGGCTTCTGCCAATTCACTGTAATTTTCAGCAAGCAGCATCTGCTGCTCCTGCAGCAGCTTCTGCACACGTTCGATGTAGTGATCTAGGCCCGTCCTCAGCTCAGGTGGAGGCAGAGGGCTTTCCACTTGACCACTGACCGGCTCATACACAGTCTCTACACCAACACCGATGCTCCTGGTGCTTGTTGGCACAACTGGCAATGGAGGGGGTCCACAGGCAATGCTCCTCATTTTCAGACCAACCAGATAATTCTCATGAACATTTATCTGTCCAGTGCCACAGTCTTTGGTTTTTATTGCAGAGGGCTTGTCGAAGCCAGGGTGGCTAGAGAGCACAGTGCCCACTCCAACTGAACGCATTTTAGCAGATGCGTGTATGTCCTTCACCAGGCCATCGCCTACTGCCACACTTCGCATCTCCACACTGTCTGTGCTGGTCTGTTTATCACAGCTGCTCAGAGCAGTGTTAGTCCCGCAGTCAGCCAGGCAGGCCACCTCTGTGCTGGTGCACTGGCTCACCATCTCCAAAGCAGTGCTGGTTTGCTGGCTAGCCATGGAAGGCATAGCCATCACCATCGCCTCTGCCCTGGGCACAGTTTCTGTAGCAGTTTCACGGGACACGTGCTCCTTAGGGGTGCAAACCACCACATCCACCAAGCAGTCCCCACAGCCTACAGACCTCACTGCTCCAACTGCCTGTGCCCTCTGGCAGGGGCTTGGCACATCTGCTGGCTCCTCTGTGTTTACGCCTATCTCACAGATGCTTGTCTCTGTGCCCACTGCCTTATCGTGCACCTCTACAGACCTCCCCGTGCCCTGATCTTGCACGTCTGCTCTCTCCCTCACCAGCCATCGGCTCATGAGCAGCTCGGGGCCCACAGCCATGCTGTGCATGGCAGGTCTGCAGGAGATGCCAGTGCTGGTCGTCTGCAGGTGGTTTCCCACTGATGAATCAGCAACATCCACATGGTCTCCCACCATCTGGTCTCTCGTTTGTATGACAGCTTCCACCATCCTGCTGATGAAATGGGGCTGAGCCATCACAGCTTTATCCACCTTCTTTCTAGAACCAGCCGCCTGCAACTCTTGTTTTAATTTGGTCATTTCCCTGTCATGGGTGGTTTCCTTTAACTGAACCTCTAGTCTGTAAATCTTTTCCTTAAGAGCTTCGATAGTCTGCTGCTGAAGCTCTATTTCTTTCTCAATCTCTGTAGACAATCCAAGCATGGCCTCTGTCACCCCAACCCCACACTCCCTTATTTCTTTCTCTGTCCCCACAGCAACTTCTTTGTGTTGCCTTGCAGATCTGTTGTATATGACCACATCATTCATGTTCTCATCAGCACCCACAGCAACAGATCGGGCTTCTTTTGTCAGGCTTTCTCTGTTCACCTGAAGGTTTGCTGAACTTTCATAGTTGCTATCCTGGATTTTTTTCTCTAGAGCTTGCATCTCAGCAGTCAGCTGCCTGAACTCCTCAATCCTCTGAGAGCTCTGCTGCACACTCTCAGTCTCCTCCTCACAATCTATATACAGTTCTCCACCTCTTCTCACCTGAGACATGTGTTCCCACTGCTCTGCATTTCCGGCACTGTAGGACCGCTTTCGGAAACCATAGGTGTCATTTTGAGTGGCTTTCCTGTGGTTTTTGAGTTCAGCCATCATGTGCCTCTTTTCCTCCTGCAATACCGAAATTTTGACCTGCAGCACAGGAATAGTCTTGACTTGCTCCTCGAGCTCCTTGAGACGCTTGAGGGCAACTGCCATTTGCTCCCTGATGTGCTGCAGATGCACTGGGCTCACATTGGTGACTGGTGTGGATATTCCCGAGCTCATGGGGCTGTGACGAATGGAACTTCCCAAGGAGGAGCTGAAACAGGCACTGTAGTCACCATTACCCTGATACCCATTCTGCAGCTGCTGAGACATGTGACTGTACCCACTGGATCCCACAAAAGAGGGGAGGGAGCTTGTGGAGCCCATGCCTCCAAAGCTGGAAAGTCGGGGCCTGCGGATATCTCCAGGCGTGACCTGCATCATCCTCTCCTGCTCAAGTCGCCTTCGTGTTTCCATGAGGGTTTTTGTTACAAGGAGATTGTGCCGAGGAGGCTGGGGAGAGGGAGGAGGAAGCTGTTTATTCTCAGGCACGGTTAAGCAGGTAGGAGATACTTCAAAGGAAACTGAGGGTCTCACAGGGACAGACAAGGTTACTTGACTCCTTGCTGCCAAAGAAGACTGCTTGTTCTCATCACTGTTCGATGAAGAGAGGGATTCTGTAGAGGTCCAGCCACTGCAATGGCCACTAGAGTTCTTAGTGCCCACAGAGGTTGGTACAGCTTTTCTCCTCTTTTGGATATTTAGTTTCTTAATGGTATTTCCCTTTTGTATGTCATCCACGTACTTTAGAAAATCTAAGTCTAGCTGGTAGCCATAAGGTGTTTCCACAAAATAGGGGCCTTTCTGTTCTTTTCCATCTTCTCCATTTATAATAACTTCCTCTTTTTCTGGAAAAGAAGAAACAAAATCAGCATTCAATTACACTATGCAGTAATACACAAGCATATAAAGATGGATGCTTACAGAAGGCCAGAGGCAGAAATTGCAGCTGCAGCTCAGTGAGCAGACCAACTTTCCGCTGACTGATCTTCAACACTAAATCCTGATTAACTTTTTAAAAGTTAATCAGTGAGTTTTCAAATGCTGAGAAGTGCATACCCACATAAATGTGTACACATGCATGCACACAGATTAACGAAGGGGCACAACCAATAGCTCAAAGCTGTCCTTGCCCAAATCCTTCTGGTCTTCCTGTTTCACACCAAGCTTTCACACACATTATGTGAAGACCACAGGCTTACAACGTACACAAATCATCCAGAGACCACATTCCCTGGACAGTGAATTCGAGCGGGTGACAGGAACTCTGACCCGGCTCCTTATGCAACCGATGCCATTAGACTTTACACAACTCTGCAGCTGTTTCATGGCTCTGGGAAGTGCTGCCCCAAGAGCAGCAACACCCGTTTGCTCTCACCTCAGCTCGTGCTACTTCCACCAGCGTGTCTGACTCTTTTACTTTAAACGACAGACAGTGGGACCCCCCTTCCAGCGGGGCCCTGAATCCCACTGCTGAGGAAGGCTGTAGCCTGGCACAAGGGGAACACTCGGCTGCCCTCCAGGCACAGGACTCGCCTGTTCCTGAAGCCATGTAAATGAAACTTCAACAGATCCACCGGGTTTCCTCGGGCTGCGTATTTATATGCAGTACTGCTATACAATCTGCTTCTCCAGGCCCCCTTGGAGGGAGANCAACTGTTTCAAGTTCTGCGCTGGAGGAGTAACAAAGCCAGCTTTCCGGTTACCTGACTTAGCCACATGCCTCTGCCCCCACACTGCAAATTTTCCAGCCACGTACAGCTGTCCCAGATTCATGTGTCACACGCCGGAGCCAGCCCTGCCTCCCTCCTGCTTCCCCCTCCGTAAGGAAGAGCCGCCCCCGCGCCGCTACCGGGGGGACGCGAACTCAGCCCTCCATTTCGTTTCCAAAAGGCGAGGCTTGCAAGCCGCGTCTTCTTAAAGCAATATAAGCCTCGGAGAAGGCGGAGGGGAGTTGAGAAGGGGAGAGGAGGGGTAGGAAGAGAGGGAAAATCTCGACTTACTGCAACTACAGGAAGTGACTTAATGTTCTACTAAAAAGGTTTTCGGGGGCGGGAGGGGGGCAGGAGCTCCTGTTTTTCCAGTTTCCGTGGCATACTTAACACAAGCTTTGCCTACAGACAGTATAGGTGCTTTCATGGCGATCCGTCATACTTTGGGCTGCCACAGGACATCCCGAGCAGTAGATGGGAGGAGGACGCTGCTCAGGAAGAACCTACCTTCCTGGTTCGGAAAAAGAACAGGATGGAAGCACAGACCCAGGCATGCTCATGTGGGAGCCACAGCGGTGACGCCGATCGGAATACCTTAGTACCTCGGATCTGCAGTGTAGACAGACGGCTTTGCAGATACACACCCCCCTACCCCAGACCACATGTGTCGGCTGACAGACCAGTCTCAGTATGCTGTGGTATTTACTTACAGATACACCCAAAATAGCCATCAAATACCAGAGTGGAAGCAAAAATACATGGATACAGAGATACTTCAGACACATAAACGACACACAGCTCAGCCCCTTCCAGCAGGCCTGCCTCACCTCAATGTCAGGCAGGAAAAAGTCTCCATGACTCCCACTGACAAGGAGTGAGACAGAATTACTCCTCTTCCTCTCCCAAATTCAGTGCTCTGTTCCCAGACTGTAATCCTGGCTCCATTCCCTGAAGCCAAACAACTCTTCTTTCCGCACCCCACAGCTCCACACCCTAGGCTGGCCCTGCCTGCACCCCAGCTGGGTTTGTCCTCACTCTCTCACTGTCCCTTCATCCCCTGTACTCCTATGGGCTCTTTCCTGCCTTCTTCCCATGCTTTGGATTTCTTAACCATTTTCTCTACTTACATCCATTTGCTTGCTCTACCAATTCCAGATCAAAATCTGGTTATACTCTCCCTCCCCATCCCATGCTTGGTTCTAGTCACTTCACTTAGCCCATGTAAATTCAAGTTCCATTAGGTTTACCTGTTGCCCCATTTTTCCCAGTTCCGTTCCTTTATTTGCCTTCGTCCTTGCCTTCCTATACAGCAACATCTGTGATTCTCCGATCACTACACCAGAGAAGTCAGGCAGCTTCTATAAACTGTCCCTGGGCACAATGCATAATGTTGGATGGGGGAGGGATGAACAGACTCTTTGAAAGTCCCAGAACTTAAGAATTAATGCATCTTTGGAAAAATATCCATAAAACCTCTAAAAAGACATGCAAATCTTCAGTCATGAGAGTGAAACTGGATCTCAGATGTATTTTTTTCTTCTTCATGGAAGGGTATGAAGATTGCTTAACAGAAACCCATAAAAATAAATAATAAAAAAATAACCACACTGACACTGAATCTCTCACTAAACCTCTCCACAACACGTGCAGGCAGCTCAGTGTCTTCACAATGGTCCTCTTTGGTCCTCAGCTTAAGCTGGCAGCACTGCCAGGACACAGTTTATATCTGCTGCAGCACAAGCACAAGACAGTGCATGGAACTGACTGCCTACTGCTTCTCCTTGAAACAACACAGTAAGCATTCCACCAACACAATCCCAGTATTATGAGTTGATCTCTGGAGATGTTTCTTGATACCTTAAGACAAACGAGTATCAGGCATGCAATCCACTGTCACCAACACAACACTGATGCAGCGTGCCAAGCCTTTGTGCATTTTGCAGTCTCAGAGAAAGGGCCAAAATGGGTGTGCCTGTTAAACATGAAACAAAGAAAATGGATGGCTGTTGTGAAGCAATAAAAATGGTTTTGTTGGGTCCAAAAAGAAAAAAATATCCAATAAAAATGAAATGAGTTAAACACTTTGTAGGAGTGCAGCCCTCCTTCTTTTCAGCCCTTAGGTTCTGGATGAACCATGGATGTGCTTACTCCCTAGATTTGGTGGGTGAGTATCAAGTACTACACCAGTAGGTACACCAGATTAACCTTAGAGGAAGCAGCGTTTATTTCTCTTCATGCCTGGAGACCTCAAGTGAGCAAGAGATTTCTATTCCAACACACACACAAGTATTGCAGCAAATACCAGGCAGTACAAACACTCTTGTTAGGCGCCTTGTCTCATCCTTGGCCAGCTGATCATGAGCATTGCTAAAATTAGAAGAACTATTCCCTAGCCTCTGTGGTCGATCAGGCAAATAATAATCACATGTGCAGATGCACAAACACAAATAACATTCATTTTTGTCTGTGAAAATGCTGCAGACATCTCTTTTTGTAGAATCATTTAGGCTGGAAAAGATCATCAAGTTCAAATACAGTGACACACAAACACATCATGTTTTTTAGCCAGTACCTGTAACGTAAAACACTGTGAAGCACAGAGACTTGGTTGTGGTACTGTCATTATTAATATGTTTCTCCAGAAGTATGTGAAGACTCCATTTCCCTTTCTCTGATGCAGGATAACCATGGGCAGGGCACAAGCAGCATTTAAAAAATGCACTCTTCAATTCTCACCTTCTGTGCTCTGCCCAAACATTCCAGTCTTGCCAACTTCTATTAAATTATATCCTATCCAATGCACTACACAGGAACATCAGTATATTAAAATATTGAGTCAGCCCTACCCAAATCCACAGTAATCATGTCTGCTTTCAGACCAGGAGAACTGGAAAAAAAATAGAATATTTAGTTGATGTGCTTCAAGACTTCCAAGGAAGACAACAGCAAGGAAAATGTGGGCACACATTGAATTTTGGCTCTGAAAGCTAGAAAAACCTTTTTGCAGAGCTGCCTTGAAAGATCCAAAAACAGCAAGGAGAAGCAACCTATGTATTTCTAAAGTTAAAAGCCTAAGATGCCTTGAAAAATACAGACATTGCATCTAAAGCCTTCTCTCCCCATCTGGTTATGATACCTGTTCTAAGGCATTTTTATCTTGGATCTGACTGCTATTCGAGAAGTCTTTTCACTGAAATACTGTTATGAATAACAGAGTCTCCTTCCAGAGTTATAGCATAAGACAATTCATAAAGAATGCTGCAAAGGAAAAATACAGAGGCAATAGTTCGCATAAATGGAGTTGGATCAGTATTTTTATATACTTCAGTTTGAAAGGTTATCTGGGACAGGAAAAGAATGGATTAAGAAAAAAGTTCTGGCTTTTTGATTCCTTACTACAACCAATTAATGGGTTTTCCCCTTCTCCTCCCACCTCCAATACTACTTTTGTTATTTTCTTTTTCTGTTCTTCAGCATATATAAAGGAGTAAGTATCAGCCTCACTTTTTGAAAGATCCTAAATCATGAGGACAAGAAATTTTTAAAAAGAAAAAGCAGAATGAAATAACTGACCACTTTTCTTTCATTCTCCTTCTAAGTGTTGGGACTTGAATGTAAGTTAAACAACATAAGAGCAAAACCTCTTGGAAAATAGACTTTAGACTTCCACACTCAACTGACCAGCCTTCTTTTGGATAGCAATATATAGAAGACCACTAGCTCCCCAACAATTCTGCCTAGCTCTCCATTGTTTTCAAAGATGGGAGGAGACAAGTCCAAAACCCAGACAATCAACCTAACAGATTTTTTTTTATTTTATTTGAAGAACTGAGAGCGGAAAACTTAGAGAAATGGCAGGTAGTTTCTGTACTTTGCCAGACATAGTAGGAGCAGTGTTTTATTTCAACCCTTGCGGTTAAAGCACAGAGTGGCAGTGTGAAGCACACCGGAGGCATGCAGCACACACTGCCTGAGCTGCCTGCTCATCTTCCAAAAGGAGGAAAGCCACCACAGTCAAGCCACCGAGGTGCCCATGAGCATACCTGCCCGCACCAGGCAGTGATGCCTGAATGACCCAGGTCTGCTTCTACAAGCAGGAGCACAATTGCCCAAAACACTACACCATACTGTGGATGTGGCTGTTAACCACTTCCTCTTGTTTTCTACTGTGGAAAGACAACCGATAAATATCTACTTGTAGGAAAGGTAGTCTGTTTTGCTATTACTCAGCTAGAGCTATGCCTGGAGCAAATGGGATTTAACTTCTGATGCGCCTGAGACTGTTGGGTATGGGATACTAGAGTCCAAACCAGCCAGAGAGGAATGACAGACCTTCCTACTGAACCTGCAGTTACAGGTGCAGAGGATTCTCCTGTTACAGAGGAATTCCATTTATTGCACACTTTACTGAAGAAATAAATCTCTAGTGTAAAATGTTTGCTATAAATTTAATCTAAAAGAAAAATGAGGAGTGAAAAACTGGGAAAACATTTATATATGGTTTTTAGATTCCTTTTTAAAATTTATGTATCAATATGCCAACTGAGAGCTGATTTTAAATTTGACATCAAATATTCAGTGCTTAGGGTGGGGGGTTGTAATCAAAAAATGGGGAATAGCAACTTCCCTGATAATAACAGAGAAGGATTGAAGCAGCACCACTGTATAATAAATAGGCGTTTATTTCATGGTATAGATGCTCCAGTTCAGATATTTGCAGTTGTAAGTCTCAGAGATGTGAATTAAGGACAGTACCGTAAGTCTAATAACATAAGCAGCATCAAAGTCGAAGAGAGAGGCTTCAGGTGGCTGCTGTGTTTTGCTTGCACTGTGAATGCAAACAGTAGGACACTGGACTAAGAGGGCACATTTACCACAAAACATTAGTAAAAGGAGGAATTTAAAGAATTGATCTGTTGCCTTAATGCCTTGCTCCTTCTAGAATTAGGATGATTACAGCACTAGGAGAAAAACCTNATCTTCATGACCCTCCTCTGAACTTGCTCTAGCAGGTCAACATTCTTTTTATGCTGGGGGATCCAGACTTGGACACCGTACTCCAGGTATGGTCACACAAGAGTGGAGAAATGGGGAAAAACCACCTGGCTTGACCTGCAATGGTCACACTTCTATGGATGCAGCCCAGAACACAGCTGGCTTTCTGACTGCAAAGACACATTGCTGGGCCATTTTGAGCCTCTTGCTAAACAACATCCCTAAGTCCTTCTTCCCTGAGCTTCTCTCAGTCCATTCTCTGCTCAGCCTGTATTTGTGCTTGAGATTGCCCTGACTCAGGACCTTACATGTGGCCTTTTTGAACTTCATGAGGTTTACACAGGCCCACCTGTCCAGCCTGTCCAGGTCACTCTGGATGGCATTCCTGCCCTCCAGCATGTCGACCACATCACACAGCTTGGTGTCATTGGCAAACTCGCTGAGGGTGCACCGACTAACCATCTCACTAATAAACATTAAACAGCACCAGTTCCAATACTGATCTCTGAGGAATGCCACTCATCACAGATCTTCACTTGGACATTGAGCTGTTGACCACAACTCTTTCAGTGCAACCCCAAGAAGTAATGTTTTGTACATCCATCAAATCCACATCTCTCTAGTTTAGAGACAAGGTTGTTGTATGGGACAGTGTCAAATACTTTGCATAAGTCCAGGTAGGTGATGTTGGTTAATCTTCTGTCATCCCATCATCCACTGTAACCCCATTATAGAAGGCCCTCAGATTTGTCAGGCACATTGTTTTGCCCTTAGTGAAGCCATGTTGGCCATCAGCAATCACCTCCTCGTTTTCCAGGTACATCGTTTCCAGAAGATCTGCTCCATGGTCTTCCTGGGCTCCAAAGTGACCAGCCTGTAGTTCCCTGGGTTTAGCATTAGAGCAAAAACAAAGCCAGCTCTCACCTTGGTATGGGTGATCACATGGNCACAACTCTTTCAGTGCAACCCCAAGAAGTAATGTTTTGTACATCCATCAAATCCACATCTCTCTAGTTTAGAGACAAGGTTGTTGTATGGGACAGTGTCAAATACTTTGCATAAGTCCAGGTAGGTGATGTTGGTTAATCTTCTGTCATCCCATCATCCACTGTAACCCCATTATAGAAGGCCCTCAGATTTGTCAGGCACATTGTTTTGCCCTTAGTGAAGCCATGTTGGCCATCAGCAATCACCTCCTCGTTTTCCAGGTACATCGTTTCCAGAAGATCTGCTCCATGGTCTTCCTGGGCTCCAAAGTGACCAGCCTGTAGTTCCCTGGGTTTAGCATTAGAGCAAAAACAAAGCCAGCTCTCACCTTGGTATGGGTGATCACATGGATGCACTAGTCTGCATGTCCCACTGTCACCTCCTCCTCAAGGGTTAATTCCTCAACCACAGAACTATTTCTTAATCTTGTAGAAGAGACTCTGGGTTTTCTTACTCTTCACCATTTGCTATGTGCTGTGACAACCAGAATATCACATAGAAAATGCTCAGAATGTTCACCAGCCACATGTTCATATGTATGTATGCATATATGTGGTGAAAAGCCTTTTTGGTGTTAGAAGCAGGTCTTTCAAGGTCACATTACCTTTTCTTTACACCATTAAATGTTTTCTTTCACATGGTACAAAAAGAGGTACCTGCAGAATTTATATCTGAATATCATATAATCACAACTAAAAATTATTTCTGTGAGCTGAAAGCAAAAATCACCATTAAAAAATACACCTCTTAACCCTCTCTAGTCTTTTTGATGTCTAAACTTTTTACTTCTAGAATCTCTGAACTGAAAATGTACAGATCATACAGAAGTTCATTTAAACCAGAAAATATATACTATAAGAAAGTTGTGCAAATTAATTAACCCTGAATAAAGAATTAGTCTGTTTTAATGAGAAATAGGTTTCTGGGGGAAATAGAAAACACAATGAGAATGACTGCAATATGCCCCCTTATCAACGCTCACAGAATGACAAGCAGGCGCACTATCAAGCAAGTCAGAAGCAGCCTTAGTTCCATCTCAGGGATGCACTTTCCAAATCATTCTCCACCAAAGTCACTTTAGCTAATGTCCCATATCAAGAAATGTAACCTAGGAGAAGTGAGCTTGTCTTACACTGAAAGCAAACCACTGAAATGGTGACAGGCTCAGACACAGAAAATGCTCTCCCCTGAAAGATGTACATTTTCTTATAGTAAAGATAGCCTCCTGCTCTCTTAGTTATCCCTGGGAAGAGCACTGAGGTGTTTGCCTGAAAATGTCTTTTAACGCAAAGGTGCATCAGTGTTACATGTTGAAGCACAAGAAAAGAAGGTTGTATTTCCTTTCTAGGCAAGAAGAATTGAATCACAAACACAAAGGATTTAGATTTATAATGTCATTAACCTCCTGTGCCTGTAAATCTCTGAAGAGGTGAGAAATGGAGAACAGATACATATGGCTATTGTAACAGGAGTAACCATCAAGAAGGAACCTGGACTCTGGGGATATAAACCTGCCATGGAATATTAAAACTGATTTACAGTTTCAGTTTGGCCTTACAGCTGCGCACAGAGTGGAAAAAAATGGCAGAATTATCTTCTGCAAGAATGGTTCAATAAATATTTGTATTTGTAAGTCCTGGAAGGACATTATTTTGTCACATGTTTGCCTCCATGAGGAATATGGTTTATGCTGCATAATCAGCATGATATTTCAAATACTGGGAATTGTTCCCTCCTACTCTTTTTTCTATTAATCTAGTACTGATTCCTTTTATGAGATAAGACGTGTGTTGCTTTCCAAACTTCAAAAGCACAAGCAATTTGCATTTGGCAAAAAAACCTGAAAGCTTTTCCTCTGCATTTAAAATAGTTTAGACCAACAAACTGATTCTCTCAAAAAAGTTAAAAAAGCAGTCATCAGAGTAGATATGAAGAAGTTCATTACTAGAATTAATTCTTCATGTACACTCTAAATAGCTAAAACCAGTGGCTTATAATTGACAGTCTATGAAAAATACTCAAAATTAGTAACTTTGAGGGTAACAGCTACCTTTCTGCTTTTGAAACACTGCATTGCAGCACACAGGTGCTCTGCTCCCTTCACTGAAGTTTGCACAACACCAGTCTTGTACTAGAAAATCTGTGCTTGTTGACGGAAACAAAACTCCTCTGTATGAAAAGAGAAAAACAAAGAGGCTACCAGAGGTGTGTGAAATCCCAACTTGCAAACTCCCTGCAGCACTTGTGAGACAACCTAGCTAACCTGGTACTGTTAAAAATGGAAAAAAATCTCTACCCATCTCAACGTAATATCCTATAAGAACATCAGGAGCTGGTTTCAGCTGTGCTGTTCCAGAGTGCTCCCCCTCCTGCAGCACTAGAAGAGACAGCCACTTCCCCAACCCTGTTTGACGGTCTCACTTACCAATCCACCGAGAAGCAAACCCCTCGACGTTGCTGCATTTAGTTTTTCAGGAAACTAAGTCTGAAGCACACTTTCCTTTGCCTTAAAGGGAGTGCGTATTCCTGACACATCAGCAGGCACGGAGCCCAGTGGTTGCTATAGAGCATTTATTTATACTCATTTGGAATTTCCTGAGACAGTTGCAGCCCAGCAGCCAGCCTAGCATAGCACTAGTGATTTCCTTTACAGCCCTTCACATGCTGTGCAATGTCTCTGGCTCCCCAAGGGTTAAAATACATGAAATGGGCAGCAGGACAAATGACATATTAAAAAGATGGGGGTTTTTTCCCTCTGAAGAAGAGAAATTTAATTCTCAAAAGGGAACTATAAGTTCAGGTCACTTCTCTGACACCCGTTCTCCCTTCCTCCCCAACTCCTTCATCCCCACCTCTCTTATTTCTCACTCCCATGTGTGGACTGAGAGCATAGAAAGGTTCATTGATATAATTTGGGCAAAACAATAACCTCTCTTGTAACCACCATTGCTTACAATTCTGTCTGTGTTACATTCAGTCTTGTTTTGCTTATGCTTCTCAAATGCAGCTTATAATTTGAGGGATAAAAATAAAATCGTTCTGTATATGTTTTCTTTTTTTCCTGAAAAAGCCAAAATGCACAAGATACACTTCATGCTAGTACAAACACTTTCAAAACAATGCACAAACATATCTGATTTTTCCATATTCTGTTTTCTTGTTTCCACAGAACACCAAGTATTTACTCAAGTAAGGATAACTGGGATTTCAAATGCAAGAAGAGTCACTTCCCAGCATCATAAAAAGACCCTCAAAGCCCTCAGCTCTGTTCCTCTTCATCTCTGCATACAGTAACAGTTGAAGTAGTACAGCCAAACAAGGACTGGAAGTAAACAGCCAAGGGGACAGACTAATTTAACATGGATAAAGGTCCTAAGACTTCACAGGACCAAAGGAAAAGAACTTTATTATGATGCCTTCCATGCAGAATCCCAAGAACTGTTAAAAAGGAAACAAAAAAAGAGACATGAATTGTCAAAACAATTTCCAAGATCACTGCAGATTAGAAGAGCTGTGCTTCAAACTGAAGTGAGATCTTGTGCTGAAATCACAGGAGACAGGTCCAAGTCTTCCACAGTACCTTCAGCTAAAATGGCACAGACTCCCCATAAAAGTATTTTCCTGAATATATCTAATGACTTCAGCAGTATTTAATACAAAGCATGTAATATATAATACTTCCAGGCATCAGCTTTTGGACTATAAAGTAGATCCTGTCCTCTAGGTAATTTTAAATTTATTTCCTTGAATTACAAGTCACTGATGTGTACACTATAAAACATGACCATCCAAAAAAAGTCTGAAGAGGGTCTGAAGATGTTGTTCTTGCAACGTCTGTTCTTGTTTTGACCTGTTGCATCTATGGATCACAAAGGTACTGAATTTTAAGTGAACTTGATTTGGTCTGTGCTCTCATCACCCCATCCATGAAAAAAGCAGCTCTCTATGAATTTTTTTTTTTTAAAACAGCCTCTAACTATGCACTGAAGTTTCTTCTAGAAGGCAGAAAAACTCTAGGGCAGCTGAAACCCAAACAATGCCTTCAGTTCAGGAAAAAACCAAAAAATTAGCCCTTGAAACACTGCCTGGAGCCTGGAGCCACCACTTTGTGCTCGTTGGTCCTCAAGCCCCATCTTTCAACCAGCCAGATGGGCACAAGCCATGTACAGCAGCACTGGGTGTTACTGGTGGGTATCTCTCTATCAGAAGGTTTTTCACACCACACATGGGAGAACATGAAAAGACCCATCTAGTTTTCTGTTGGGATGACATCTGGAAGAGAGTATAAGAAGACAAAGGTATGCCAGAACATTCTTCTCAAGACTTAGGATTCTGCTCAGAATAAATAAAAAATCTCTTTTAATATTATATTATATTATTAAAAAAAAAGGACAACATGATATCCTGTTTAGAGAACAGCCTTCAGCAGCTGTCTCCACATGCTCCATGTGTTTATCGTTACTCTGTGGCTTCAAGGGCTCAACATTTGAATAAGCACTGCATCAAGTCTTGCACCTTGACTGCACTCTCCTCAGAGCTCCATTAACTCAGCAGGCTGAAAAAGAACTGCCATGAATACATGTAATAACTCATAATGGGTTCCCACTTCATTCCTTGTCCAGCAATTCAAATATGAAGGCACATGTCTGAGGTAGCACTAGTAAAACCTAAAGGCAAAGAGCACATGTGTATTTATTTTCTTGGCCTTTCAGACCATTAGTGTCAAATAAACTCATTCAGCTACTGTTTGCAATAGAAACAAAACTGAGGTCAGAGCACAGCTCCCCAGTGACCAAAAAACTTGACTTTGACTGAAGCAGGGTGAATGTCAGGTTTGGTCTATGGGCAGCCATCCAGCTGATAAATTCTTATCTAAAACCTAAAGAGCAGGTTATTTCATGCCCCTTTTGAAAACAAAAGGCAGAGAGGGCACAATGGATATGTGAAAGGCTATGGATGAAACACAGCTCTTTGAAACACATGCTTCCAACATAAAATTTCCTCAGCAATGAAGTGGCTCATTTTGGGAAGAGTTAAATAATCTGCCTGACTACAACAATCCAGTCTACAGGGGCACACAGTGCTTGGCCTTACCCACCCCTGTGAGGTGTATGTTCCAATCCCCAAAAATGGCTGCTGCATTTTTATGAAGGTTGGATATGGGGTTCTTCTCCGTTTTAATTTGTGAGAGAAGGGTGGCATTGCTGTGGGTTTGTTGGTTTGTTTTGTTTTTTTTTTTTCTTTACAGCCTCCCAGAATTTGACTGCTGGTTTCCACAGAATGATTTAAGTCATTCAGGCCAGATCTGAAACTGATCTGACGTACCAACGTCCTCCCTAGCAGATGCCTCTGGAAGGGCATAAGAAGGAAGCAAACATACAGTAACATTTCTCCTCTTGGCTTCCAGAAACCTGTAACCCAGAAGACTTCCTGAGCTGGAATGATTCAGGATGTGTTCTAAGTCACAGTGTCAAATGTATGTATGTTTTGAGGGTAGCTGGGAGGTATTCGATAACTTTGTTCAAACTGTCAGACTGCAGCTGATGTGTTAGTACTGTAAGAAGATCTACTGGTCCCGTGCCGAGAGATACAGTTGTGGATGATTAATCTGACCCAATGACTACATAACATTCAAAACCTCCATATGCGAGGTTTTGCATTCTACAATTGGGTCCCTCACTCGTTAGCATCTAACCGAAGAGAGGATGCAACTGAAAAATGCACCCCATATCATCAATAAAAATGTGCTTCATATAATCTTTAGGTGTCCATCTAGTCCAGCTTCCCACAGAATGAAATTCAACAACTTGGTATTTTGTGTGTCCTTAGGCAAGTAATGATCTTACTGTTCTAGTGTGATTGCTGAAAAGCTTACGGTAAGAAGTCTTGCGGGAGCAAGCAGACCATTCAAGATTTCAGATCTGGTGAATTTTTTTTTCTTATAATCATGGAATTGTAGAATTATTTAGGTTGGAAAAGACTTTTAAGTATTAACTCAGCACTGCCAGGTTCACCACTAGAACATGTCGCTCCCTAAGAGCCATGTCTACATATCTTCTAAATCCCTCTAGGATGGTGATTCCACCATTTCACTGAGAAGTCTGTTCCAATACTTGGCAACCCTTTTGGTGAAGAAATTGTTCCTAATATCCAATCTAAACCTCCCCTGACACTGCTTGAGGCCTTTTCCTCTCATCCTGTCACTTGGTACCTGGGAGAAGAAACCAATCCCTACCTATCTACGGTGTCCTTTAAGGTAGTTGCAAAGAATGAAAAGGTCCTCCTGCATCCTCCTTTTCTCCAGACTTAACAGTCCCCTCAGATGCTTTCATCAGAGCAGTGCTCCAGACTCTTCACCAGCTTTTACTAGTGAATGGTGTGCCCATCCAAGCCATGATCAGCCAGTTTCTCTGGGAGAATGCTGCGGTAAATGGTGTCAAAGGCTTTACTAGAGTCCAAGTAGACACATCTACAACTTTTCCCTCATCCACTAAGCAAGACACTTTGTCAGAGAAGGAGATCAGGTTAGTTAAGCAGGACCTGCCTAATGGGACCCCTGGGCAAGCCTATGCATGTCCTATTAATGTGCCACGTAACTGACAAACACTGCATGTGGTACATCACGCGGCAGCAGGATCAGAGGACAGTAAAGCTGGAGTGGAGCAGGAGGTGCTATAATCAGTTTCATAAAAAGATGTCTCTCCTGCTGCTGTGGAGCAGGCTGTACCTGGTGTCCTGTTCTATGGGCTGAGGCCACATATGTGCTTGTAGAGTTGCACCCTTACAATTTTTCTCTGCAAAGGGATAGGTAAGTAATTTTCCCTTAATCATCAACAGTGCATTTTCCACAGCACTGAAGATGGTTTGCAAGGAAGCCTCTAAGTGTTACAGTCTGTGCTCTTCAGGGGCTACAGGTGCCCTTAGAGAAGTTTCTGTGTATCCCTGGAGTGAGACCAAGCACTGGAGATAGGCACTGAAAGGAATATCAGGGAACAAGAAGATGGGCATCCTGAATGGCAGACACACTGAGAGAAAGGAAGGGAACATGACTGTAACTAATGATGGAAAGGGAGAATGGTGAAAATCTAAAGCACAATGCAGTGCATGAGCAGCCTTGTGAGCACATTGAAGTCCTAGCTATGCAACAGCCATCTGTCTCCATGCACAAAAAAAATAGAGAGCAGAAGACAATGATTCTAGAATACACCTTTTATTTTTTCTAACATTTTAACTTAAGATATGGAAAAAGATTTCTAAAATTTCTAAAATTTGCTGGAGGGAGGGGAGAGGCGGAGACTTAGCCATGGACTTCTTGAAGTGAGAAAAACCCTGTTGATCCTTGTAAGCCCTTAAAACCTGACTGCCCCATCTTGTCTTTATGATTCTATCATATGGAAATATTATTCCACTTTTTCAGTCATGGCCATATATTTTACTGTATTTTCTTGCAGTGTACCTTTTTTTTTTTTTTGAAAGCTGCATGCTTTAAATTTACCAAGTACATGAAGCGTTAAAATTTGACCTATTTGCAAGGATTAGACCTGAAATTCCAGTAACAGCATCTGAGTTGTACAAGTGTTTCCTTTCTATTATTCGATATTCTGCAAACTATATGACACTGCTCCAGGCAGAAGGGGTTGGTTGTGTGAAGCAAGGGTAGAGAAGGGGCTAGACGTATATCAACAAACATGCCCCTCAGCAATGACTGATTACTCCAGACCAAGGATGTCTGGTTTACCTAGGGAGTACAATCTGTTCCCAATTATCAGTTAATTTGATCCTCACCCTAATCTGACCAAACCTTCAAGTCCAAATATTAAAGAGCTTTCACCTCTTCCCTCCACCCCTCCCTCTCCTACTTTCAAACAAATACTGAAAGAAAGTAATATACTGTAATAAAACCCCCCAATAATGAATATATTAATTTAAAAAGAGAAGAAAATTACATGAAACATAAATTACAGTACAAGATAACTAGGGATGATAAATTGAGCAAAATAAAGGGATGATCTGTGAGAAGGGGTAACAGTTGGGATACCTACTTCTATAGGTAAGAAGGCTTTGCAGAGTGGGGAAGGATGGACTGAAAGCATGAAAGAATATGACAATCACATACCTCTCTGAGCACCTGAGCCCTTAGTCTTGTCAAAGTCTATGTGAAGACTCAGATGAAGACAATTCTCAGGAGACTGAGAATATCCTATGAAGTGTTTTTTTAAAGAGTTCAAGAGATGTGGAGGGAGAGAGCCCTTTCTGGACCTAGCTGATCTGCTACCCCCCCGCCCCGCCTCCGAGACTGCAACCTATGTCCCACAGCAGAGGTCAACCATGGCTTTCAGCCAATGTAGTAAGTGTGATTTCCGGCTGAAATCAGAGGAGGGGAATGGAAGAAAAAGTGGGGAGGATGGACACAAGCAAGCTTTTCTCCCAAAGCCTCAGAGCTGGTCACTCAGGGACATCCTGGCAGGAATCTGTACTCTGCCACCAAGGAGAGAGTCATGTTTCCAGAGGAAGGAAACTGAGATACAGCAGCAATGCACATGTGGGCAGCCCCAGTGCTCACTCTCCTCAGTCCCTAAAAGTGCTGTGAAAACATGATATGGGAAGGACTGCCCTTCTGTCATCTCTAATCCAAATCCTTACAAATGGCTTGAAGGAGGGGGAGGAGAGAGGTTGCCATTACAAGAAGATTCCCAAGGACTTCTACTCCAGTAGTAACCCTTCTGGTAAGCAATGTATTTAAATGCAGGCACTCAGTGTTCACACAGAGGACAACCAACTGTAATCAGGCTAGTTCCATCCAAGTAATTTTCCTTAGGGACCATAATCTTAAAGGTAACAGAATACTCTCTCTTCCCACAGGGAGGAGATTCATATGCATTATTCATAAATTGCTTTCCACTTAAGAATCTTGTGGACAATTTACTGAGAGTGGGAAGAAGGATGATGCAGGAAGAATAATTTTCCAAGTCTGGAAAAAATTGTTCCTGGTGTTTTCCCCGTGACATGTGCCTGCCCTGCTGCTGGTGCTTGTCCCTTGCCTAGCCCCACAGGCTGCTCCTCCATACAGGTACCTCTCACCCGACTGCCACCACATTGTGCAAAGCAGTGACTTTCATCATAAAAATTTAGGGGTTTTATCACTGTTAATCTTCACCAGTTCAGTAATGTTGCAGGGTACCATTAACAGGAAGGCATGTCTCATGAGTTCCTAGAACATTACTGGCTTTAAAATACAAGATGAGCTCCCTTAGCTGCTTCCCAGGGTGTAGAGGGCATGTATTTCCACAGGGAGCAGCAGCAGGCCACATGAGAAGGTCCAGGTGCTGCCCAGGCAAGGGTGTCAGAACAGCTCAGAAAAGGAAAGTGTCCATTGCTCCATGAGCAGGTTTGCCTCAGAGAGAATGAACACAGTCCTCTGTCGAGGTGAGATATAAGAAGTGTCTGGGCAGCTCCAAAAGATAATCCAGAACAAGACACAATTGCAGTAATCTCCGAACAAAAGTCAGATCAATTAAATCTGTTCCTTTTCTTGTGGCACTTTTTCCTTCTGCAGAGTCTCAGCATCTTTGTGTCTTGGGCCATCTGCTTCCCACCACATCCAATTTCCATTTCAAAGGACTGGGCTATGCAGGCTGGAGTGCTGTCCTCAAGCCCCCAAAGACACTGTATTGACTGTATCCTTTCTAACTTCTTCCTGCCCCTTCCCTTTCCAGCAGTTTAAATAATCAGACCTGTAGGGAATTCTTCAGGCAACAAGTCCTGTATAAAAGAAGATGCATGGTCCCTGGTCCTCTGCAGTCTGATAAAGGCCTCTGGGTTGGGCAAATGCAAGTCAATGCATTTTCAAGCTTTCTGCTGCTGTGGCAAACGTACCACTGGATTACAGGTATCAACTAGCAACTGCAGAAACAATTATTAATTCAAGTAAAAAGCTGGCATTGGCTGTGATATCATGTGCTTCAGCTCCAGCCATCTGTCCTTAAGGCAGATCTGGCAACAGTTGAGTGTACTACAGTATACTGATGAAAGTTTTGTTATTTCTTATGATAGAGATTATGTGAAATCACTGGTGGCTCATTCACCCCACAGATTTCAGGGTCCCACCCTAGCTTGTTTTTTAATTCTGGGCATCACCAGAGTGACTCACAAGATCACTGGTGGGTGAGGCAGGAGCTGGATCCCAGTGACAGCCCTGCATGCCATTTGCCCATCCAGAAAGTACACAACTGTATGGCAATTCCGCAGGGTCTCCTGAAGGCAAGAGTCTCCCACCAGCCAAAGCACACCTTGGGCATACATCTATCTGCTTTAACTCTGAAGGTTATTGGAAGCAGGCTTGGAGCAGCCAGCATGGTAGAGGAGCAAGCGTAAGATTAAATAGTCTCTCATCACATAGTCCTGTCTCAAAAAAAATTAGCCTTGCTCATACAGCTGATTTGCTAAAAATACAAACTCACCTCAATCCTGGTAATTTGCATCTGCTACACTAAGCAAACTCAGAGGCTGATGAGCTCAGAGCTTGGGGTGTCAGTAGGACTGCAGTGATACCTCAGTGACACCTACCCTGAAGGAAAGCAGTGGAGAGTGGCTGTCAGCTGGGCTCTTAGGGCAGGCACCTGCAATACTAGGAGTAAAGGCTCCATCAGACTGATTACTACCTAGCAATCAAACACTTCCAGTTGCTAACTCCTTCTAAGTTCCCATTTATCAACTGATGGTCTGGAATGAAAAATATGAGATATTCTGCTAAAATGAGTAATAGTGTTAATGTTCTGGTGCACAGCACTTTCTTCTTAGACTATACTTCACATCATTAGCCTGGAAATCATGCAAAACTCCGTGCATATTGCCTAAGACTATATGAACCAAGAAAATTGAGTCACAGGAGAGACTCTAACTCAAATAATACAGTAACTGAAAGAAAAGTGTGTCTACAAATGTTTAGTAATAGCGTTACAAATTAATGCTGAGAATGTGTATGATAAAAACATTTGCTCTAAGTAAATGTGTGTTCTATTTACTGGCTCCAATAAAAAGGGCTAATAAGTCAACAGGGGTTTTTGTAATACTTTTCAACAGTTGCTTAAGCATTTACATACCAGCAGATGAAAAACACATTAACATTTGGTCTTTGAGTCATGCTGATGTTAATACCTCAAAAGACATTAATTCAGGCAGCAGCCTCTTGTAATGGCCTCATTCTCTGACTAACTGGTATGTAGTTCTAACTTCTCTTAGGAGTCCAGAAAGCTGCTCAGATACAGAGAAAATCTGACCAGAGGCCCATGGGGTTGCTGCAGAGTAACTGTGCACATATAAAATCACGAGAGGGACGACAGGCTGCTGTACAGGAAACAGCAGTTTAGATACAGTTTATATCTGTCATCAAACCACCTGTGATCCCACATCCCTGAAATGATATGGAGAGTGGAGGTTGATGCCCAGATCTTTGCTGGGAGCAAAGACACTTTGACAGCTGTGGATTAGCTATTACAGCAACAGTTCCTTGTTTTACTGGAAGTGTAAGGAGACTAAAAGTAAAAATGATGTTCAGATGCTACAGTGCCACTGCTTTGAGAACTGGGCAAGAGTCTGAGGGATGTAAAGCACAAAGGGGAGTTAAACATGCAGGTAAACAGTTCATATGAATCTGTGTAAGATGTAGTGCTCCTGTGTGTAGAAGCATGTTAAAAATAGAATGGGAAGATATGAAAACATAAATCCATAAACAAGACTGAGGAGAAGGCACAGACAGAAGGGAGGAAAGAGAAAGGATCAGGGAAATCTCAGACACTATGTACAGAAAACAATATGCATTTGCTTTACAGCAGGGTAATGAACGGGTTTGTGCAGCAGCCTTGCTATACTGACCCCTGCAGACCATTCTACTCAGGAAAACTGGAAAAGTTTTTTTGTTGTTGAAATGCTTTTCAATATCTGTTAAAGAGATGACTGACAATTCTGCGGTTTTTGGATACAGAGCATAACGTGCTTAGAGAACTCAAACAAAACAGATGTTTTCATTAGGGTTAGCAACAAACACAGCTTTTAATCCTTTACCTTTTTAAATCAGTCTTGTGTGTTTGTTTTGCTGTTTCCTTGTTTTCCACATCCTATTTCCACAGAATAAATGGAATTAGACTGGAATTTTACTTCATCCAGTGCTTTTCAGAGTGTATGTTTTGAAAAGAAAGTTTCAAAACATGAAAGACATGAAAATCCATCCAAAACAATTTCCAAACTGCTCTGTAAGTTTTACATTGGTGTGCGCTGTGCATGTCGTAGCTTACTGGAAGATATTTCTACAAGTAGCACTATAGAAATGTTAGCAAAGCCTCATTAAATAGATGAATTATGCATCAATCCTAGCAAGCACAGAAGCTAACAATTACTGGAAGTTTCACCCAGCAGTTAATGGAGACACTAATACAATTTAGAGAAACAATCACCTCATTTATATTTTTTTCTTGTACTATGCACAAATAAATTAGTTTGTATCATATACCAAACCAACTCTAGCCTCCCAATAGCTCCGCACAGATACAAGGTATTTTGCAGCTCCTGAGGCCAACTCCTTGGATGACCGCACAGCACGATGTGGACTTGCACTGCACTCCTTAAATCCTGGTGAGTTTACTGAACTGAGCAGTAAGCTCACATGCCACAAGGGTAGACTCTAAAGACCAAGCAGTCGTGACTACAAAGCACCTGACTGACAAAATAAAGCAAAATTTTCTGCAAGCACCAATTTACCTAGAGAGAGTTCAGCTGTTTCTGAGCAGATGGCACAACTTTGACAGTCTAGTCCAAAATCAGTACCAAGACACAAAATCAACTTCCTAAATGTATAAAAATTAACAAATAAGCTCACAGAAATACAGTTTGCTACAAGACCTCTGTGCAATGAAAACGTGAACAGAGTGATCAAACTTGTAAGTCAGCAGCAAATAAAACTATTGACAAACAGTAGTGAAGTATAAATCAGTCTCTGTTACTTATTCGTCACGTTTAAAGTTTGTATCTTTACTAAGACAGGCAAGAAACAGTTACATTTATAATAGTGCTTTCATGACAAAGTCATTACTTGCTTTGCAGGTTATCTCACATACACATTTACTGAAGATATTTACAGTAAATGTTGTTCCCATAAATATTCTATAAAAAAAACTACACAAATGCAAACTAGCTAGATCCTTTCCTGGAAACAAGTTCCAAATTCAAGCATTCCTCTTCAGATTTTATCTGCAGCAACAGTAGTCAATATAGGCTGAAAAAAATTACCAAAATGGTACATAGACATACTCATTTAATAGTGCAAGTACTCACATTCTCGAGTTAACCAAAGCAAACCGCTGCTTCTTAGTCACTTCATACTTGAATGAAGCTGAAGATGTGGTCAGACTTGCCAAAATATTCAAGTAACATGAACGCAGCTTAGTAGTCCCTAACAAGTCTTTCTAGTTCTTTTTCCTGTTGCTGATTGATTCAGAGGGTGCAGAAAAACACCACCTCTGAAGTTTGTCTTTCCACTCTTAGAGCTCTATCCAATTAAAAAACTTGCTTCAGTACCTCCAACGCCCAAATCAGTTCCTGCTCATCCAAAAGGATTCTCTCCCAGGCAGCACAGCAGCACAACAAATCACAGGTATTTGCAGCCCAACAGTCTGTTATGAACTGCTGAGGATTTGGAGACACAGGCGTATATAGCGGCATGTTAGAACGCTGGCCTCCAGGGTTTGAAAAGCCAACAAGTCCAGACAGTCTCTGCAAAATGTTGTCCAATTTAGTTTTGAATTAAATAATTGCAATTTATTATAGCGTCTTTCTATGAACAAACAGCTTTACCCTGCAAGAAGCCTTGTTTGCATAACAATTCTGAAACTAAAACTTCATCTGGCATTAACACATCCCCCAGTACAAGCATTTAGCTTCTTTTAGACTTACATGTCAGCCCACCAAGTTTTTCAATAGACAATTCTACTGCAGGGAGAAAAAAAATCAGTAAACCAATCAGTAACACTCTATGCACAATTTTTCTTTCCTTGTAAGCAGAGAAAATTGTTCTGCATGACTGAAGTTAAAGGCATATTACTAAGCAAAGTCAAGGTACATGGGGGGTTTAGACAGCAAACAGTTAAGTCACACAGCAGAGGTTTTGAAGTCCGTCTTCTCAAAAGGATTACAGAAGGTTACAAAAAGATATGGTTTCCAGAGAGTAGATTTCTAATTATATAAAAAAGGGGGTGGAGGAGGAGAATAAAAAATACCCTATTTCAGTGATCTCAAGATAAAACAACGTTGGTGTAAATTTAACCGTAAATCTGCAACATACAGTGGTAATTCCAATGCCTTAATGTAACTTTCACTAGCCTTTAAAAAAGACTTCTTGCTTTGCAAAAATTGCAGATATTGGCACTCTGTATTTCTAGCTTCCTGCACACAAAATGTTTTAATCCCATGCTCTAATTAGAGTAATTCTACAGGGAGCACAGTGAGTATCTTAGTATTTGTTCCCATACTAGAGCATATTTGCAAAATATCCACCAGATAAGCCACTTCTTGTATGTCATGATCCAACAACATTTGAACACAGCATGTACATGAGCCTTAGGGGGAGAAAAAAAGATATTTAATGTCCCTTCCTAGGATATTCAAAGTTCTCCAAGCCACCCCAGCCTTCATTGATTGATACATTTCCCATCATACCTACATTAGAAGATCTCTAAAGAGCACACACAATCTCCTGTGACGCACTTGAAATTTTCCATGTAATCCCACTGTAGCAGCCTCAGCTTTAGTGGGTTAAAACTATGTTTGTGCAGTGATCAGAAGAGGAAAATATTGACACAAGCACAGGAGTAAGACTGCTGCTGTGCTGTTATCAGTTGTTGTGCGATCTCTGCCCCCTCCAGAGCTACCAGTTGTCTGATCAACCTTTGAACATGCCAAGCAATCTGTTTCACACAGTATTACCCAACCAAAACAGCCACTTTGTGAGCTTCTTAAAAATAATGAAAAAGTGAAATGAACACTTCCTCTTGATATTGCTTGAGAAATACTTTTATGCTTTGCTGATAAGCAAGCAACAAAAATCAGACTGGCCGGTAAGGGTGACCAGGAAGGGCTGGGGATTTTATGTGTTAATCTCACAAGTTAATTACACACACAGAACAACAACCACATGACTCTCCAACAAAGCCTTAGGCCTTCCAGACTCTGGAGCTAGCCTGTGTAGGTCCTTGATAGCAGAACACAGTGCATGCTGAATGACTGAGTGCCAGCACTTAAGCCTTCCCAAACAACTTTCCATGTTTAAATATTTTAAAAAAATTATCGAGGTGAGGGGAACAGAGAGGCTCTGATCTACCAGGAAACTGGTTTTCAGTATTTAAACTTCCAGTGCTTCCTTTTCCTGTTCTCACAATTAAAGAATTTTTTATTTTAAATTAATAAACCAAAGGGGGAAAGCATTCTTGCTTAGTTACCTGTAGCACTGCCGTTAGTATTTGCTGGGTAGGCCATGTTTGCTCAGTGACACATCCAGAGCTAGGCTGTTTGGTGTCATGCAAATGCCATGCATCAAGTCCAAACAGACATGCAACCTGGAACAGACAAGTAAAAGGCAGTTAAAATCATAGTTTTAAGAAGTTTGGTACATTAAGCAATAGGCATTTTTAAGTGCTTGAAGTCTTATCTTCAGTGCAAACTTCACCACAGCAGTAACATGCTCCTCTTAATCAGCATGGCAGCTATCACAAACCCCCACAACGGTCCTAGTGACTGAAGCTGAATGGTGTTCTCTGACAGCCTCCAGAGCTGCCCTCAGGGAGGATGTAACTAGCTGAATTTGCAACTGGCCTTGGTTTTTTTTTTCTGGCCTGTCTTCAGCTTTTTTTGCAGCTTCTGTCTAACCTCTCCTGCACCACCACAGCTTCCTCACATGTGCTGGCACATATATACAATTTTAGATTACCCAACAGCTTATGTAGGCAGAGTTGGAGGATTTTTGGGTGAAGAGGACCTACAGAAGAGCTGTACCAGGAAGCAGGGAACTAGTTCCAATTTCTGAGCTCAGCTGTCCCCCAGGGGAGTTGAGGTCAGGAGAACCCCATCACAGATGCAGCCAGGGCAGGCATATATATCCCACTGCCTGATAAATCCAGACACCCACAGCTCCTGTGTGGAAGCTGGCAGGGTGGGGGGACCACAGGTGGCATGGACACTGTCATGTACACATATGACTACAAGACCTCTCTGCTGCAAGTCCCAGCAGCAACAGGTTTTCTGAGTGTGAGGTTTTCTTCCAACCCACACGTGGCAGACTGAACCAAGAAGCAGTGCTTGCCTGAAGCTCAGGCTGTGGATGCAGAAAAAGGGTGCTGTCACCCTGGGCGGGTGGCTGCTGAGCAGAAGCCAAGTGAGAGGCAGAAGCCAAAACATCAGTTTTGTGGATAGTTGCCTGCTGGCTCACTCTGCAAAGCCAGCCTTATTGGCTCTGCTACAGGGCTCTTGCTCCATCTTCCCTGCCCAGCATGTGGGCAGTCTGATCATAATCCTCATCCTCAGAACAACAGATCTGACTAGTCTGGAGCTGCAGAGATGCCTTCCTACTCTTCAGTCTGCTTCAAGTTTTCTGTGTCCAAATAGCATTTCATTTTGCTGACTTAGATAGGTGGAACTTCGGTGTATGAAGAACACCCTGCTTTGCTGACCCTTGTCTGACTTGGGCTGACAGCTCCTCAACAAACCAGTCACATTTTTCTAATTATACTTGATTTGGCTCTTACAGTATGCTCATGGAAGTATTTAAAAGCTAAGCAGATTAGCCAAAGAAGAGAAAAACTGAGAAATTAGTGAGTGCAAGGACCATGCGGATTTGAGTCAAAGGTACACTGAATGATAGAGAAGTTGGCTGTCTCCTAAAGCTGATGGAGCTCCATCACACAAGCTAATACAGCTTTGTTTTCCCCTTCAAGGAACACAAACACAAATCTCTTCAATTTTAGTACAATCCTGACATCAATTTTCCAAGATTACAGAAAGACCTTCATTGCAACTCCTCCTCCCCCGGTTCTGCCATATACCTTTAAGTTTGCGATCTCATGTTCAGTGCAGAGCAGGACATGAAGCCACCAGAAAGACTACAAGCAAAAAGTTACAACAAAATAAAGCAGGCATCTACCACAGGCCATGATGCAGAGGCCCATGACAAGAGTTCAGGCATAATAATAATCACCAGATTTCTGAAACGATGAAGTATGGAAAGAAAAACAGAAAAACATGTTTGCTGGCAGAGTTTATAGCCAGGACAGAAACTTAAAATTGGTGAGCTTTTAGGAAAACATTAACTACCTCCTTTCAAAGGAAGAAATTTTAAAGCATTGCTCCCATCTCTGCCACTGCCATCAGGATATGAAGTCATGCTTCGAGCTGAAGACAGGCAAGTTTTACTGAGCCACAATAAATGCTTACTGCAAAATTATCATCTGTCTCCCTGTCAAGTTTCTCAGGACAGCCACTGTCTCAGACTCTATCAGCAGTGCATCCAAGGGTAAAGATGACTGAAATAATTTACCCACTTCTAATTTGTTTAGCACAGCTCTGCGCTTTCTCAGTAGCACTGTAAGAGGTGTGCTTCCCTGCTCTCCTTACATGCATTGTACAAGGGGAGACCTGAGAGCATGCACCCAGGAATAGGTATACAGACAGATGAGTGGGAGGAGACTCTGGGGGAGACCCACCATGAGTGAGAGGGGACTCTCGGGGGGACCCACGTCTTTCAGATGCAATGCAATCCCAAATACGACTGTGTCAATGAGAAAAATGAGCTACCCCAGCTACGGTGTGCCTGGAAACTCATCATGGGATTAGACGTAAAATCTGCTAAAAACTAGTCAACATTCATGGGCATACATGAGGAGAGCTTCCTAATAGCAAGGAGCAAATGTAATTGATATGAGAATTGACATAAAGTTAATAAAGCTGGACAGTCTAATAGTGTCAACTTTCACTGCTGAAAGTCAAATCAGGGCCTAAGATCTACATTTTGTTGTGGCTTAAAGAAATGTAATTGACCTGGTACAAACTCCCTTGTGTGCATGCTTCTACTGGTTTCAAAGCTATGTAGGCTTAAATACCTCAAAACCCCTCACTTTTAGTAAAAATAATGATGCTTCTGAGCTTAAATGAGGATTAATAACTCAGGAAGCAAATTCAGTTCAACAGATAGGAGAAAAGAAAAAAAAAGGAAGACATAGGATCTAATTAAGATACAATAATTTGCCAGTTAAGTGGAAGAATTGATTCAGCTTTGGTTTGTTTTTTGTTTTTTGGTTTTTTTTAATTAAATGTAACATGAATTGACAATCTGTCTCTTAAACAGCTCTTCAAGTATGGAAAAGGTCTGATCTAGCTCAGCAGACTCACAGAGGAAGGGAATTCATATTACTTTGAGCCACAACAGTACATTGGGAACTGACTTTCTGAAATTGCACTAGCACATACATGGTTCATTTTTAGAAAAGTGTCACATGGGACTCCCCAGCAAGATACACTCCAGCAGCTGCACTTGGACCAGAAGTCTTTCATGTGGGTGAGTTGCAAGACAAGATCAGAGGGGCCAGCTAGAATACAGAGAGGAGGAAAACTTTGCCTGCTCTATAGCAAAGCATATTCTCCAGTAGAGACATCTCAGAAAAGAAAATTGGTAGAGGAGCTTAAATATTCTTAAATATATAAGTCTATATATAGCTTATATGGGAAGAATTCAGAGATGCTGCTTGCTTCTGTAGGGAGAAAATTCATGCGGCCAAAGCTCAACTGGAGTTGCAGCTGGCCAGAAACATGGGCACAATAAAAGCTTTTTCAAATACATTAATGGCAATAGGCAGTATAGAAATAATACTGGCCTGTTACAGGATGAGGATGGTCACCTCACACACAGGGTCAGAGACAAGGCAGAGGTGTTTAATGCTTTGACTCTGTCTGCAACACAGATTATGGACCAAGAGGGTCTCAGTGCCCTGAGCTGGTGGACCATGACTGTGAGAATGATCAATTCCCACTTGATGCTGAAATAGTGTTGGATCTGTTGCTTGAGCTGGATTACTACAAATCTAAGGGGCCTGATGGGATCCATCTCAGAATTCTCGAAGAGCTGGCTGATGTCATTGCGAAACCTCTCACAATGATTTTTAAGTGGCCTTGGAAATCCAGAGGTCCCAGCTGACTGGAAGTTGGCATATGTTGTCCCAGTTTTCAAGAAGGGCAAGAATGAGGACNATATCATTTGACATAAAAATCAAGTAGAAAAGAAGGTGTAAGAAGTGCCTAGCTCAGTTCCTTCATGGCTGGGTGCTGAGCAGACCTGCTATCACCCTGGCTGGGGGTGTTACACAGCTGTTTGGTTTGGGAAGTACCTTTTTTTCTTTGTTGTTGGTTTTCTCCTCTCTTGCTGGGTATCGTCTGGGGAGAGCTTGTTAGAGTGTTTTTGTGAGCTGGAGTGGAGGAGGTCTGTGTTGTTTGGGTGGGCGACTTGGTGGTTGTTGTTGTTGCTTTGTTTTTTTCCCACATTCGTCTATATCTGTATTATATCATATTCTGTTTTTTATTGTCTCTCTTTCGTATAATATAAGAAGCTTGCTATTTCAGGTTTTGGGGGTGGGGTGTTGGTTATTTATTTTCCCTCCTCTTCGGTTTTTTTCCCCCCTCCCTCCTCTTCCCTTGGTGAAGGGGTGGGTTCTCTCCCTTTGTGTTAGTCAGTTGGCATTTTGCCAGCTCAACCTAACACACATGGCTTCATGAGAGGCAAGCCTGCTTATCAAATCTGATTTCCTTCTGTGACAGGGTAACCCACCTAGCTGATCAAGGAAACTGTTGATGGCTTTTGGATTTCTGTAAAGCTTTTAATACTATATTTCACAGGATCCTTCTGGACCAAATGTCCAGCACAGCTGGATAAACACATCATGTGGTGGGTAAGCA
>VWZD01003143.1:63907-101676 GCA_013396695.1 Sakesphorus luctuosus
AGCAAGTTTGCAGATGACACAGAACTGAGGGGAGCTGTTGACTCCCTCAAAAGCAGGGTGGCCATGCAGGGACACATCAACAAATCAGAGGGCTGGGCAATCACCAACCATATGAAGTTCAACAAGGACATGTGCTGGATTCTGCACCTGGGATGGGGCAAGCCCAGGTGTACATACAGACTGGGAATGAGATGCTGGAAAGCAGTGCCATGGAAAGGGACCTGAGGGTCCTGGTCAATGACAAGTTGAAAATGAGTCAGCAGTGCCCTGGCAGCCAGGAGAGCCAACCGTGCCCTGGGGGGCATCAGGCAAAGCATCGCCAGCTGGTCAAGGGAGGGGATTGTCCCATTCTGCTCTGCACTGGGGCAGCCTCACCTTGAATATTGTGTGCAGTTTTGATCAATGCAATATAAGCAAGATATTCAGCTCTTAGATAGTGTCCAAAGGAGGGCAACAAAGACAATGAAGGGCCTTGAGGGGAAGCAGTGTGAGGAGCAGCTGAGCTCACTTGCCCTGTTCAGCCTGAAAAAGAACTGAGAGACTGAGAAAAGACCTCATTGCAGTTACAACTTCCTTGTGAGGGGAAGAGGGGAGTAGGCACTGATCTCTTCTCTGTGATGACCAGTGACAGGTCTGAGGGAATGGTCTGAATTTTTGTCATCAGAGGTTTAGGTTGGATATTAGAAAAAGGTTCTTCACCCAGAGGGTGGCTGGGTACTGGAACAGGCTCCACAGGGAAGTGGTCACAGCACCAAGCCTGACAGAGTTCAAGGAGCATTTGGATGATAATCTCAGGTACATGGTATGACTCTTGGGGATGGCCCTGTGCAGCGTTAAGAGTTGGACTCAATGATCCTTGTGGGTTCCTTCCAAATAGGTATATTCTGTGATATTCCATTCCCAGCTCTTCAACCTTCTGCCTGTATGTTTTTTACATGCTCACTCCATGCCTGACTGTGAATACTGTGATTTACAGATCCTAGGGCAAATGCAAAACAAGTAGAGACTAGCTATTTGAAGTGTTATTGCTCAATGAAGCCGTTGTTTAAAGTGTTTTGAATTAGATATTCAAACTCGCTTCTGCCCTGAGGTTCAATAGCAGAAACCTTGAACACACATGATTCTCAGTTTCAACAAACTTTCATGACACCACAGCTTTTACAAGTTTTTCCAGAATGGTGATTTTTTTTAGGCAAAACATAAAGCCTATGTCCTAATCCTGTCCTAGTCACAAGGGACAAGAACCTTGCTTCTCCTGTGTGCTTCATCATGTCAGGTCACTGACACCTACGCTAGTGTTTAAGCATCAGATGTATCTGAGTATATACAACAATTCTAGCATTCATACAGCAGAAATGTAGCCTCAAGAGGCATAGACCTTGCAGAAAATCCAGGCTCACGCTTTATTCTGATGTTTCCAAGACATGCTTAAGATAGAAAACAGTTGAGGTTTGGTCTAAGAGCAGTTGTGGAATGGCATGTCGGCAACACAGTAATTAGAAGACAAGTATAACTCAGCTCTTAACCCAGAAAAGCAATTGTGAAAGTCCTTCTGTCCAGGATGTCCTTCTGCAGTCACATGTGGAAAATGGTGGTAGACACACACTTTTTTGTGGGATTCAGGAAGACAGCCTTTTGGCTTCTCAGGCAACAGGGCTTCAGGCTAAGTAGATATGCATATAACTCTCTTTCTCATAGCACGCACAGACTCTTCAGAGTAAACAGCACAAGCTCCAGAGCTCCAGATATCCTGAATCACTTACAGGGTGAATGGGGCTCAGACACTAAGATTCCATTGCTTAAGATCTGGACTAAAAGTGAGGGCATTGTGGGGTGGAACTTTGGATTCAAAGGTACTACTGATTCAGTTGTTTGGACAGATTCAGCCAGGGGCAGGTTCCAGGAGGAAAACCAGCTCTGCAATCCAGTCCAGCAAGTGCAAAGCAGTGATTAAGCAGGCCTAGAATAGAGGGGCTTGACAGAGCAAGTCGACCCATGAGATGCAACACTCAAGAAGAACTGGTACTGCTCCATTCCTCTTATACTTCAGTGCAACAAGACTTCTGCCTGAGACTTCACTCTCACATGTGGGTTGTTCTGGCAGTAGAACTTGCCCAGTTTCATTCTGCAAGACACTGATAACATTTGCAAACAAGAGACAAGATACATGCAAAACCCATCTAAACACATAGATGGTAATTTCTGTACCTGCAAGGAGAAATTGGCACTGGGAATCCCTCCTCCTGCTCAGCTAGAGTAGCAAGCATTTTCCAAACTTGTGCTTCTCTACAGAAAACAGGAATGTCTGCAACCTAATTTGTACACTTAACCAAATATGCCAGGTGCAATTTAAATGAAGATGGGCTGAAGCCAGCAACAGCAAAAGAGAAAGTATGTGGAGAGTTCTCTGTGGTTGGTATCTACCACGGGATAATGACTGCATCTCACTGATCCTTTCTTTTCAATCTTACCATACTATGGTTGTGTTCTTATCTTGACACTTCTCAAAACAAGTGGCCAATAAAGCGAGAGGCAACATTTGTAAGGGAGAAATATTTATTTTATGTGTTTTTAGAATGAAAGTTAAAAACCAAGTAAGCATGCAGGCATATGAGGATTTTTTCATGTCAGAAACAGAATAGTAACTTTGAGATAAGGGTAAATTGTGGACGATTTTAAATTTCACTTAGTTATTTAGCTATGTAACAATTTACCCATCCACATACTTTCTAGAGCAAATGTCTTCTTAATGTTGCATCCCAATCACACACACAACTATGCAAGTTGCTGCTTAAGACTCACTAATTGAACAAAATAACTCAGTAGCACAGGCTGTTTTTCTAGGCCATCCTAAAATGCAGAAGTAAAAATTCCTTGGGACCAGTGTTTCCTGCAGTGTCCCCCAGGCAGCAGTCAGTTGTGATTCAGTGTCTCCATCACAGAGATGATACAGAGATGATTCTTACTATATGCAATACAACAGGCAATTTATTTCAGACTATATTTAAGCAGTCAACCAAGAGAAGCCACCTCTCTCTATGGTTTTTTTGTGCAGAATCTGCATGATGAGAGCAAAAGAAGCCTTGTAAATCCTTTCAGCAAGCAAGTTAATTATAAAGATATGGCTATGGTCAGCATGAATTTACCTACCCGCCTTCCTCACTCCCTCCACTTATGGCACTGGCCTGTAAAAGGTCTTTTTTCACAGCAGAGCTCGCGGCAAAAGCTGAGCTAAGCTCTGTTAAGAAGAGAGCGATGGCTCAGAAACTCTGGGACCTGAATCAGCAAGCTGAAGAAAAGAATAGTCAGTGTGCTTCCAGTCAGGGCACATCCTTTCCTTATGCCAAAAACTAACTAAACAACAAACAAACAAACAAACAAAAACCTATTAAAAAAATAAGACCTAATGCTGAGCTTTGTTGCTTTTGAACCCTGAACTCCTAGCAACTGTAATGCCAGGCTCCAGTTCTCAGGTTATGTTGGACTTGAACGTTTGTCACTTTCATGACGGTGTCCTCAACTGTCTTCTCCCCTGGTCCCTCCACCCACATCTTAGCCAGATTTGCATTAAGCTATTTGCCCACCTTGTTATTTTTGCAAGCAGAGGATAAATGTACAACCTTCAGTAATGTAGAGGTCTGACGGGTTTTCTTCTGCATACTTGAGAATAGTCTTTTCTTCTCCTGAGCTGAGCTTCTCTCAAGCATCAACTTCACTCTCCCAAGCCTCCTATCTACTGCACAGGAGCTGGGCTTTACTGAGCAGCTTCCAGTACAAAAAATGACTCAGAAAAAGGACCTATATGAAAATGTCACAAAAGCACTGGATCCTTATAGCTACTCTAAATAACCCAGCAGTTTTCTAAATTTCTCCAAGTATTGCTTGGTCATGTTTGCTAGCAGTGGCAGAAATGTCCTCCCATCAGCCATTGGGTTTTAGTTTTCCTTCCACATGGAGTTATCCCAGCTGTGTCTATAGGATCCAGAACAGAAATTGGCTGTCCTACACAAACCATTCACTTGCTTGTTACTACCAAGAAACAGGGAAAGGATCTCAAAATAGTACCTACCAGAAACAACATGCAAGCATTCTGTGGAGCCAGACAGATGATCCATCTAGACTATTTCTTTTCAATACTAGCAACAAGAGATATTGCCTGATGATGTGTCCATGTTTCTGTGTTCTCCCAGCATCAACAATGACTGGACTGAGAATATTTAAAGGTATGTCCTTATTATGTCATTTTAATATCCACATAAATTGCCTGTGAATTTAACTAGCCTGTTTCTGACCCTGCTAGTGCCACCTGCCTGTGCTGCCTTGTGGGGCACAAAGTCCCAGGCTGTCAATACCCACTGCCACCAAATTCTTGCACAGCAGGGCTTGGTGAAAATCAGTGCAGATTCAGCTTATCCATATCCTTTGTGATTTTATAAATGTTAATCTCCTCTCCCAGATCATAAGCAACTCCATTCCCCAGATAATTTTGCTTGTACCTTTTTGTACCCTATCATGTATACATATGTATGACTCTCATCATGAACATGATCTTACTAAAACGTTGTCCGCACAAACGACCTTACGCAATGGGGTAAAGTACATTTAATACTTTCTTTAGTGTAACCAAGCTTGGCTCTAACAACTAGCTAATATGGGGAAAGGAAAACTTCAGTTCTAGTAATTTTTGTTGAGCAAGTGAAGAGTTAAGACAAAACAGAATGTCACCTGCAGTACAAGCAGCTTTCCCTAGTATAGGCCAGAGACTGGACACAGCCCACCTAAGTATCCCAAAAGACATCATGTCAGCCTAACAGACTTTCGGTAACCATACTGGTTCTCCGAGATCCAGACTCAATGTCAGCCAGGAGTGGCAGCTCTTGCTCTTTTCTCACTATCAGAATCACCATTCATTGGTTAAAGGAAGTCTTTGCATGGATTCTGTACATAATAGTTGGCATGCTTTTGTCACTTATAATAAGGAGGACATCCCATCTGTATAGAACTAGACTAAAATCTTCTAGCTTTCTCCAGTCTGATGACTTGGTGGCTCTTGTCTAATATGCAAGATCATGATCATGATCATAGATGTGCTGTGAGCCTGAACATGGACAGGTATGACACCCATCACACAGTGCAGCAAATCCCCTCAAACTCTTCAAACATTCTGAGACTACCCATCTCTTCTGGGCATATGTGACAACATCATTGTCAACATGTTGTATTACAGAAGGGAAAAAAAAACCTTCAGAAGGCTGCATGGTGTTGCAACTCAGAAACCAGTTTCTGTTTCTATTAGAGGGAAAAAATCAACTAGAAAAAGAAACACAATCCAAGGCAGAAAAAACCAAGCTTTTTTTTATACCTGAAATTCCTAATGGATGATGTAGAAGACACTCCCTTCTGTTTATGCCAGTGAATAATGACTCACATGAAAGTACATGAATTCAAGCCAGTATGATATTGCTATGGGTTGTAATGCTTGCTGTGACAGGGAACCCAAAGGATGCAACTGGGTTATTCACATTTTTCTTGTGGAAAAGCAGGAGGGATGAGACTTCATCCAAAGACTGAAATCCAACAATAATAACAAATGAAAAGGCTTCCAAAAAGCTAGGAGAGGAATGAATGCATGTTGGGGATGACGCATGCAAGCTGCCTCCCAGTGTTGGCAATCCTGAAATTGCTCTGCCTTGGACAAGAAGCATTTCCAAGTTGTCCTTTACAGCATGTACGTAAACTGCCCATCACGTCTGTTCACTCTATGGGGCAGGACAAAACACAGCACCCTTTTCACTCTATCTTTAAACATTAGGAGCTGAACAACAGGTGTAAAAACATGAATGAAGATCCCAGTATGTTAATTCACTATTTAAAGTGGATTTAAAGATAGATGAACCTGAAGGCTGAGATGACCCAACCAATCAAGGATGTTTATAAACATTTTATGAAATGCTTTGTGATCTCATTTAGACTTTGCATATATGACAAATTGCAAGTACTTTAAGGCACAAACTCCTGTACATAGACAAATTTAACTCTTCTGTAAAGTATCCAAGTATTTAGTCTTTGGTAGCATTTCATACATAGTGGCACAAGCATGAAACATACTTAGAGGCAGATGGCAAAATCTCAGTCTGTCTCTTCTTCTGATTTTAGGTCTGAAATGCTATACATAATCAGAGCAATCACAAATCTGATATGACAAAAGGGCAATAATATGGGACAGTTGGCAAGTTCAGAGATGAAGACTTTTGTCTAGCAATATTTCCCCATGTAATTATTCAATGATGGCCCCACCTGAGGGTGTATCTTTACCTGAGACAGATCCAGCAGATCAGATTTGTCACCACCTAGCCCTATATGCTGCTTTCTCCCCCACAATAAACCCCAAATCCAGGTATCTATTCTGCTTTTTTTATTAATCATAAGGGTACTGTGGACTTCAGTATCAACTTTACATGACCAAAGAAATTAAAGGCTTTTTACATAGTGAAAGTGGAATAGGGGCAAGAATACAATACTGTAATCACAGTTTACAACAGAGGACCATGAAGGCCTACTTTCCATTAGACTCCATAGCCCACACTGCCAACATGCATCCCCAAGGGCTAGACTGTATCTACAAACTCAGTATTAACGTAGGTACATTTCTCTTTAAGTTGCTGTGGCCCTTCAGAAATGCAAGGGGACCCCACTTATCACAACTTTCCCGCTGTACTGAGACCACAACTCCACAGCTTCAGCTTGGCCAGGAAAACATACTCCAAACATCCTCCAGGCTGCTCTCCCTTCCCACCCCATCACACTGCATCCCTCAGGAACAGCCAGCACATGTGCCCAATTTTTCTTGCCTCCTCCTTTAGCCACAAACCCTTTCTAGTGCGGCTTTTCACATTCATCCCAGGGGTGAACAGGTTTCTCTGGTCCTGCCTCCAAAGCCACCATATCTCCACACTACAGCCTATGGACTGCAAGCCTGTACACTCTGGCAGAGGGAGACAGGATATCACAGCAGCAAAAACCTGCCAGCCACCAACCACACACTAAAAGGCCCCTCTTCACTGAGTATGCAAAAGGTCACCAAACCCTACTAACACTTTGATTTGGAGCTGGCATGAACTCACTGGAAACCATCTGGTAGCACCTGCAACAGAGCATGGTGGCGCCAGCATAGCAGACTATCCCCCAATTCTTCCTTCTTATCAGCTCATGGAGAAAGACTTGTAAGCTTGTCAGGCAAGTGTCACACAGCCTCTGCATTGTGCAGGGACAAAAACTGCATGTGGCCACCTGCAGGGAACTTACCCACCCAAAGGAGGGGACCACAAGTTGGGGCAACACACTTGTCCCTCACAGGGGGTGTTCCCCTCTGCCGCCTAGTCAAACCTACATTAAAACAACCTGTTCCTAATGCTCAGGGACTTTGTCATTCAATCTGAGTAATTTAAGTCAGCATAGAGTTCACATAACCTGTCTTCCTCCTTCTCAGTGAGAGTGTGAGCTAACACTTGCATCTTTTCATACTCACACTCCCCATCTTTTTCAAACAGATGTACAGTGGCAAGTTCTGAGAGTGCCAGTGTCTGCCAATCAACTTACTGTACAAGAACTTTTCACCTTAGGGAGCCATGACTTTAAACTTGGTGAATTATGTATCCCACCTGAAAATTCTAACCTAAGGGCCTGCATTGGCTTGCTGGCACAAGGCACACCACCGCTCTTTCACAGGGTGCCAGGAAGGAGAGGTGCTGACAAGCAAGTGAGTATCCAGCTGCTGGGACGTGTGTGGTATTATTGCTATGTGCAGTGTCAAGCCTGGCAGCACTGACACTCATTTCTGCACCAGTCGGTCACATCCCAATAAACTCAGATTTTATTCACATTATCAGGCAGCCAAAACTACATTTCAGTGCTGACATGAGCCGATACACTCTACAAACAAGGAGCCATCTATATCTCACAGCACATGTTGAATTTGAAGAAAATTCGTTTTTCCTTAAGTGATGTACAGATCTGAAACTCACCTTCTTATAACTCTGTGACAGTGTATCAAGTCCAGCATAAACTCCAAAAATAATACCTTTCTATGGAGATCCATAAATATGTTACCTTTAAAATATTTTAAATTGATCTACTGTTAAATAGCAGAACATTAATAAAGAAATAGTAAAATAGGATGTATCTTTATCAGTCCCATATGAGGAAACAGACAAATAGATGGCAGTGTGTCTTGCACAATGAACCAAATTCTCAGCGAAAAAAAAGCAATGCAAGAACTTAAACTTCTGAAGAGAACACAGCAGGACTATCAGTGAAACAATGCATCTTCAATGTGATTCATGTGTTTCTTCACAGAAAGCAGCTCCCAAGCAGGAAAACTATGTGGTGTTTATAAAGCAATTCAGATGTTCTTAGTAACAGGAGAAGGGCTTTCATATTCACTCATATATCTGGAGAGCAGAATAAGCTGCTGCACAATCATAAATGACCTTCTCAAACCATTGCACAAAGATCCTAGCAGGGGGACACTTTCTTTGTTCAGATTATTCCCACCCACATCTCACCTCCCCAGGAAGCTAAGCCATAACCCCAGCCCCAGTAACAACAGATACACAATAAACAACTGGCCACAGTGAACAAACCAATATAGAGCTAAAAGCATATCCATGTATCTTCTTGGAAGAACTGCAAAACAGAAAATACATGATTTATTTATACCTGTTCCCTTTTTCCATTATTTCATGCATAATCAGGAAGAGAGCAGCTGAATTTGAACAAGACCTGTCCCAATTAGATAAAAAAGAAGTTTTTAAGATTTAGCTTCTGGTTTTCTGGATCAGAGCAGAACTTAAGAGTCCCTTCTAGAGCCACTGTAATTTCCTTAAAAAGTCTAAAAATAATCCTTTTGAGCAATACAGATAATCTTTTACTGACTTTAAATCATGAGACAAGTTTTTATAGGAGAGCAGTGTTACAGCAGGTGTTCTCTCACTGGCTTTGTTCTTAGATGTGCTGAAGTTCTTTTTCCCCACCTTACTTACTTGGAGGAACTACTTATTTTCACTATTCTGTCACCAAGGATATACACACCTCACTTGGGCTAATCAGCCTTAATTTTCACCTTGGAGCAACAGGTCCAGTGCCAAAAAAATAAGCAATGGGAATTTGTTAAACTTCTGCACATTTTTACTGCAAGGGAAGACAACAGACAACCAAAAATGTTACAAATCAGCCCTGCATTACAGGATTAAAGACCTTTGCAAATCATCCTCCTACTTTCAATTTCTTAAGTTTCTAAATCTATTTATTTATCACATGAGGAAATACTAACGTTTACTTCTTGCTCCTCTCTGCTATACTGGATGACTTTTTTCCCCCCTCTCCTCAATACAGTAACAAAAGTAACAACAGAAGTTATACTTGAACTTCTGTTTATTGCTAATTATTAAATGCATGTTTTGCCCTTTGTTTCTGCCAATGTACATCCAGTATCAAAATGCTGCCAAGAAAATGATCAAATTGAAGGCAGCGTGCTAATGTTAGCCTGCAATGGAGTTTGAAAAGGTGAAAGCAGGCAACATTTTCCTTAAACATTTCATTTTCCATTTCCTGGAAACGCCACCACATGTCTTGTATATACATACTTAGACATGGCATATCCTTTTGCCATTAAGCAATACAGCAAATAAAAAATGTAAGATACTAGATTGCATAGTATTAGAAATAGTCTGTACTTCTCTACTCAAAGAAGCAGTTTCTCTTTCACGGTGGAAGGCTTCCATCAAGGTGGAAGCTCTCTGCAATCGTTTAAGCTGGGGAAACACAGTGTTGAGAACATGTCTGATTTTCAAGGACTACACAAGTACAGGTACAAAAACTGTTCCAGTTTACCTCTACCAGAACAGAATTAGCAGTACAAAATACTCAGTTGTAAACAGCTCAACAGTATTTCCAACACTGTAAAAGGGCACCTGCTTCACCAGAGAAGTGTAAAGAGAAGAGAAAAGAAATACCAGTCAAACAGTAAGACAGAGTTTTCAGAAGACAAGCCTTAAGAACTGAAATGTTGAACACTCTGTGAATTATTATTATTTAAAACTCTGATTTAAGCAGCAGATTATATATGTAATAACATCACAATTCAAGTGCTTATTTCTGCTATAGTTATTTTACAGTACATGTATAATTAGGAAAAAATACAAAACCAGATGAAAGTTATTTTCAGTTTCAGTGCTGAGAACACTGGTATGACTCTTGCCTGCTGCCATCACCCTGAACAAAGATTGCTCTGAAAGTGGGACTTTTCCAAAAAAGAAAAGGCTAGGTCACACACCAAAATAAAGTTCTTAAAGGGGGAAAATCAGCATTAATTTACTTACAAACATAGCTAAAATTCATCATATGATAGAGCTTAGGCACATGAGCCTTTAAGGACACATAGACAAGCCCTATTTTCACTAGCAACTGGCAATTAAGGCAAAAGGCCAGTTGTAAAAAGGGTAAATGGCACTTAAAAAGCTAAATTCCTATAGAAACTTCTTCAGTTTACATTGTCTCCACTTCCACCAAAATTAGGAAAGCAAATGTGAAAACATGGACAGGTCTGAACAGTGGGTCAAGCCTTACTGACGTGCCAAGTTACACCACACTGTTCACTGTGAACTGTGCTCATGGCTGAGAGCGAATAAAGAAGTGGGATGATTGCAAACTTAATCCTTAGTTCTGTAGTTGTAGCATAAAGCCTCAAAACTTTGCCTGCATCTCTCTATTTGCTTAACTAGAATCAGCTCTCAGCTGGATTTGAGACTATCAGTATTTGTCTTTTGGTGCATAAATCACATATCAATAGTTGCTTTAAAATAGTAACTAGGTAGCTGCAATTACTGCCAAAATCTGCAGATCTTCAAGAGATATTTGGCTCTTCCTTTTCCATAAAGAGCTCATGTAGGACTTGTAGAAGCAGCAAAGGACTTTCAAAGTTTAGCAAGAGAATGGCTGATAATCAAATTACAGCAGGGACTCTGAGCTGCAAGAGATGTGAGTATCCTTCTCTGTGATCTAGTCTGCTCCCAGGTGCAAGGAAAGGAGTAGCATGAAAAGCAGTCAAAACAAATTTCTTAGCATCTGTGTTAACAACAAGATTTCTTGTTCCATAACTAATGGGGTTTTTGTCTCAAGTTGGAGTTGGCCTTTCACCCAAGAGCTATACAGATGTGTCCGTGTTTTCAAGGTGCCTCCCACCACAATCTCTCCACCAGCTCGGTGACACCCACAAACACACTGCTCTTCATGGTGGTTACTTTTCTCTGCTGAGAGCTCAAGGCAGGTCTCTTTGCTGCAAGAGAGGCACATAAAGCCTAACTCCCAGTGTAAGGTGACCTTCAGTTGCTCTGGTGTTGCTCTGGCCAGTGTATTTTGGAGTTGGGCAGTTTTTAGCTCATACAGAAACAAACATAGCTGTGGGTGTAAATGCCACTCCGTTACCTCCCCTCCTGAAAGATTTCACAGTCAGCTGCTATGCTCAAAAGAAGCTACAGAAACAATCCTTTTGAAAAGTGCCAATTAGCAAATATGTGAGAAGGCAAAACCTGAAGAGGTATAACATTAGGTGTCAGCAGCTCGTTTCTTGCAAAGCAAAAAGCATTACAGGTTAAAAAAAAAACCAAACCAGAACCCTCCCACCAAAAAAAAAAACCAAACAGGCAGCTTTAAGAAATTCCACTTTGTTTTTCTGACTTGCAGCAGTGAAAAGTGGCAGAACGAATGTGACCGTGGGGAGAACATTTTGTTCATTCTCAGCAGCACACAAGTTGTTGAGGCAACGTGGGACAGAACAGCAGAAATTGTTCCCTATACTCTCTAGACCTGTAAAGACACCACCCAGCCCCTCCCAGAAGCCATGAGATTAGTATGCTTTTATCTTGCTGCAATAACAAAAGAGCATTCAAAGCAAAAATGATAACACACTTAAAAAAATAAAAACCAACTCTAGGAAACACTGCCACTCTATGCATATGAATATTATCTGTAAATATAAGTTTCATTGTATTAAAAAGTGTTGATAAATACAGCAAGTTGGAGTTGACTCATGATGAAAAGAGAAAACTGCTGTCTAAAGATGTAATTAATTTTTCCCTGTGAACAACTTTCAAGGCCTTAGTTCTAAAAGAATAAATATTGCAGGCTGAGTTTGTAGTTACTGAGAAATTAGACATTAATCTGTATGCCTGTTCCGGAAGTGAAGACAATACAAAATCAGAGAGAAGACAAGCAGCACAAAGATACTTGGACAGTCCTTCAGAAACATTGTTAGCTTCATCCATTTTATCATGAAGAGCCAAGTACTGTAGGAAAACATTTTCAGTGAGCCACGGTGCTCAGCTGCATTACCACTTGCAATGAGAATGACAGATTCTTGAGCTCTTTCCTCTGCAGCACTGAGAAGCACTGGTATTGCCAAATGCAAACTGCTGCACAGCTCAGTACTGACTACAGCAGATTTTAATAAAATCCTGTTGGACTAATGAAAGCCATCTTCTCTCCAAAAATGTGGCACACTCTCCACAATACACTTGCAATTCTGTGTGCTATCCGTGTATAAAGGAACTTGGAAAAACATGACCCCAAACTAAAATAGCATCTCAGAGTGAGATGCCAGAGTACCAAAGCGGAGTATTTCAAAACAGAAGATGGTTTCCACAAGAACAAAAGTTATGTCCAGTGCACTCAATGGTGATTGCATTTTCTACAAAAATTAGCTTTTTGTTTTAAACCAGAGTTTCAGTTCCAGAAAGTGACCTCATTAAAATGTTTACCATGTCACCTTCGTCAGTATCCAAACAGTGACTAATGGCAGTAAAAACTCACTTATAACATTCAAACTTACACAACACTTAAAACCTGTTTATGGGACTTTATGAAGCAATTATTTTTATTTTCAGCTTTGGTCAAGGCAGGGTGTTTCTGCTCCCCAGCAGGTGAAATCTACGCAGTTTACTCCTAAATTTGCCAAAATCTTCAGGATGTAACAGTGCGTACCTCTACAGAGCAACCACTAAAGGGAATAGCGGGGGAACAGCCATCAGGCTTCTCATTATCTCTCAGGGCAAACTGTGTTTTGCACCAGCTTGTAGTTACAGCACGGGCAGAAATTTGCATTAGTAAAAAGCAGGATGGATAAATAACAGGAAAAAATGGTAAATCTCACAGTGAATGTGCTTTAATTATTTCCTGCCAACTCTCTCACACCAACCTCTAATCCTAAGTGAGATTATTTATTAATTTTATATATTTATTGTCTATTTATTCTTTATGTCCTAATCAGCCCTATTCTTCACCTTGCTAGATCGTCTGATTAAATGATGATTATTTGTGTATATTACAAAATCAAAGTGCATCAGCCTTGTGCTACTTTTAGCAAACCTTGATTAGAAAATTTCTGGGTCTCTACATGTCCATAAACAGGAAAATAACTCTGCTCTTGACTGGACTGTAGCTCCTGCCCCCATACCATGGGTTCTGTAGTAGACTGCCTAATACTCCCAACCAATACAAACAATTCAACGCAAAACAGGACAGGGAGATGTGGTGCAAGCCAAAAGACACATGACATTTTTGCCAGGAAAAATTCTATGTGAATATGGAGACTCCTCAGCTTGTTTGATTTTCAGGGATTCACTAAAGCAGTTAGGCTAATAAAATGCTAGGTGTGTGGGCTACATCTTAACATTCCTAAAAGTCTCTGAATTTTGATCCAAGATCTGTCAGCCTCCCTTGTTTTAGGTGAGCAAGTTTCACAGGAGACGGTGGCTGCTGGTGGTCTGTGCTGCTAACAGTTCACAGTACCTTGCCTTCGCTCCTGCAAGATAGTGAAGGTCCCACAGCAGGCTCATTCAGAGAACAGCAACAGAAACAGAAATAAATTGAGTAATTTATTTCCCAGACCAGCCTGCAGCGCCGGGACCTGCTGAAGGCAGCATGCATATCCATATGCCCCAAATCAAAGCCTGGGCTGCCCCATCCTGCCCACCAGCCCAACCCTTTCTTTTAGCTTAAGCCAGGGGATACTGGGAGCTGATAAACTAAAAGCTAACAGCAAGTGCCACGTTATTACTATTCCCACCTATTTCACATAATGTCATAGGGAATTTTAACAATAGCCAAGTGCAGGATGCACAAACACCCAACTTCCCCAGACATTAGTGGTAAAAATGTGAAAGCAGTGACCCATGCCAACTGATAAGCAGCTGTTTCAGTAAATTCACATCAGAGTCAAGCACAGGTTCAGAGCAGTCGCTGTGAACACAACACACTTCACTGAGATCAGAGCTCCTACATGAACAGCAGGGCTGACCTCATGGATGTCTGTTTCACAGTGTGTTGCCCTCTCTAAAAATGGTTTAATTTCCCCCAAATTTACTGAACTTCATTAAGTGAAAACAAAATTTTCAGACAAAATTTCTCTCAGGTGAAGTCCCCAAAGTTATAAACCCTAACTTTGCTACTTGCTTCCTAAGCTTAGTCAGGCTTTCTGGGCAAAGCATTCAAAATTATCACCAGCCCTGTCAGCTGCAGGTGCCTCTAATACTTTGCAAGGTGTGACCATTTTCCACTAAGTAGTCCAAGTCTCAACATATACAAATTTAAGATGTTAAATATATATACATGTATATCCATTCTCTGCTCCACCTGGAAAATACAAGTTTTTCAGCAAAATTTCAACAACTGAGGGCAGAACTGGCTAAGGCATTGTAAAACCTGATGGCAATAATCAATCTTATTTACTGATAAATGGTGAATAATTAACACATAAAAGGACCACAAATCTCATTTCCCAGTATTGTGTCTACTGCTTCAAGAAATGGTACGTTCCTGTCAGTTCAATCTAATTCAACCAGTATCAAATCAAGACAATTTTCTAAAAAACTGTGCTGAGAGTACTGGGCAAACTTTTTTTAGAGTAACGCAATCTTTTCCTACGGAGGCTTCAGTTCTGTAGAAGGCATCCTATCAGCAAGACACAGCTGCACAAATCAAGCTTCCTTTTGCCCCTAGTCAAAGCAATGGCAATTAACAATTGCTCCTGTAAACAAATTCTTCCTCTTTTAGTCATAGAGATATACTTGACTTCGAGCACACTCAGCCCAGTGGTTACAGCATAATACAAACCAGTTATTACCCAGTTTTCTGCAACATTTATATTATAGCATATATGCTTTTCCATTTATCTTTGGTAGACCACAATCTTTTCATTGGCACTGCCAGCTCTCTTTTAGGTCATCTGTAACTCTAAATTGGAAGGAGGGGTTGAGTTTTCCATTTGTTTGTTTAGCACCTCAGTGTAAAATAAAGAGCAATGATTCTTAACAAGCAGCCCTGATGAAATGGTTGTCCAGAAATATACCCCTATACTGGATACAGTACAAATAAGGTATTGGTGGAGAAGATCATGAAAGAGAAACAGAGCAGAAAGGGTGTCTATGGATTTTTACTTATTTATTGTTACTTAAAAAAGGAGAGAAGAAAGGAAAACATACTAGTTTTGTTTTCCCTTTCCAATAAAGGACAGGCAGAGAAAACAGAAGGTTTGTATGAGGTGAAAACTGAAGCATCTTTTCTTCATATTTTTTTTCAACTTGGACATGTTGCACAGTTTATGAACAAACCCAACTGCATTCACTTTACCCAGACTATATTTCCTAATTTTTTCTATGAAACCTGTCACTGCTTAAACACTTAAGAAGGACAGACAGACACTTACATAGATGTACATTAATCTGACCACATAATATGTTGTGGCTCTAAGTTCACTGTCTATCTCAGAACAAGATGATAAGGTTTGAGATTGTTTAATCTATATGTAAGCAAAATCCTAGACATTTAAAATAAGAAATGCAGTATATTCTTATGATGACAGCTGAATGAATTGCACTTGACTAAACCACATCAATTAATCTAACAGTTAAGCAAAAAGTGACATTTTCTGAGTGGCTGGAAGCCAAATTTTATTGGTAGCATGAAGGATGACAACTTTCAGCATGGCTGTGAATTGTGGCAGAGACACATTTAAGAGGCAAACTAAAGCAGGGAGTGATAAACAGAGCAGGTACCAGCAGAACCACAGATTAGTACCAACTCTCTGCCCAGCAGCCTGCAGAGAAGGTTAGCTGAGGTTGCAGTCACAAGCTGTGCTTAAATGTGACATTCTTCTTCAGCGAGAGCCTAATCTTTGCCTGTGTTTAGGTACAAGTGTTTTGCCTGTCTTATACAGGTACAAGAGGGCCTTTCTTAAAATACAAAGATTTCCTGGAGTAGCAAGGTAAGAATTTCACATTCAAGCACAAATTGTTTTACACAGTCCTCTAGATTTGCTACTCAGTCAAAGCAGAGCAATTACATAAGAACTTCCTTTGTAACATCTGGGCTCCTTCTTTGCCTGTCATGCCTTTCCGCAGATATACTTTAAGTCACTGCCTAGGAGGACAGAGCTGTGACACAGCACCAGCATTTTGCAAATTTTTACTCAAGGCACAGAAATACAGACTGCTTCTCAGCAGTGCCCCTTACAATCATTGACAAAATGTGAGTAAATGTCATCCAATTTGCTCTCTTTGCTTGAAAGAAATGCAGTCTGCATCTATGCATCTAATTCAGCCTCTATCACTCAGCAATTGCTGCCTGATTAAGAAACTTTATAGTAAGAAGCTTAATAAGATTAATGGGCAATAGAGAATAACTACTCATTCCAATAACATACATTTGTGGACAAACTCTGAATTATATTCAAATTAATGAATGATCAAGTGTGTTAACTAGCAGTCATCTGAATAAGATAAGGAAAGAATACGGACCCTGCAAATAAAAAAATTAAGCTTGTTAAATTCAGCACTCTGACCATTTTATTTCAACTTAACTGGCCTTATGGATTAAAACATTTTCACATTCAATACTTTGGACAGGTCAAGGACATCAAATAAATAATTTTTATTTTTCCCAAACCTGCTTGCTTTCCTCACAGTGTATTTACAAAAGCAAGGTGCATTTTTATTTGAAAGCTGTTGTTACATAAACATACGCAACATTACACGTGTTAATTAGTTTTAGCTTAATTGACGTCAGGTTTGATAGTCTGTAAACCAAGATTTATTCCTACTGTTGATCGTCTGCCTTTTGTTTTATAATATTATTTTGTCTTTTATACTTTTACCTCCTGGAGACAGCACAAGTCATAGAAAGATGCTGTCACTTCACTGTAAGAGTGTCTGGGTATTGGATACAGAGGACTTACTTATTTGCAATTAAAAGTTTCATAATTCTCTCCCCTAACAACATAATTAACTTAACCCTAAAACCTTTCTGATAATCAGTCTCAAATCACTAATCTTAATTTCTTATCTGCGTTATGTATGAGAGCTTAAGGACATACCACAAAACGCTTCGTGAAAATACACTTTTACAGATCTAAGACAAATGTAAGTTTTCTGCAGAGGTGCCTGCATGGTACTTTTTCTAGTAATGCACTAGAGGTAGGTTGAGCAGAAACAGTTTCTTATCCCTGACAGCAACTTTTTTTTCCTACCTCAAAAAAAAGTGCAAGTGGATTTGCCACTGATTATTTTGACTTCTTTTCCAGGTGGATCCCTTCTCTCTTCTGGCAGACAGTGTGTCTTGCTAACATGAGGGACCACAACCCCCACCACCTCACAAACAGACACGCTTTGGCATGAGTGGCTAAGAACAAGGACCTTTACTTTCCCCCATGGCAAACCATGAGAACCTCAGAAACTATGTCTTGGTTCAGGTCTGCCCTTCAACTTCTTTCAATGTAAAGTAGCACTACTGAATTTCAGTAAAAGACTGCCAGTGTGCTCCAGGATTTTACAATCACATTGGTGCTCAGGTATGGGACAAGCATCCTGTTATTTAACTACATTTATCTATTGTGCTTAGTATTTTTATATATTGAAGGATGTAATATTCTTCTTAATTATAGCTTAATTTTGATAGTTCCTTCAAAATCTCTGCACTGGATAAATCTGTTTATTTGCTAATCCTTGACCAGTAACATGAAGTCATAGCTTACATTTTAGCTTACTTCTCAATATTTAACAATTCTTTCTCTTCATTCAGCAGAATCCTCCTCAGGGTTATGCTTGCAGGACAGCAGCAGTACATCTTTAAAAGTGAGCAGATGAACACTCAGCCCTACAGGACCTTAGCCCTTCTGAGATTATAGGAGGACATAAAAAGGAGAAAAATGAAATTATTTGCAACTCTGAGAACTGGCACCTCCTACTCAAGCTTTTCTGATCTGGAATACACATTCCCCCTCAAATGTGTGGTGGACAAGCAATGAAATGTAATTTTGTCATCACCAGAAAGTGATATTTCTTTATGCTGAATGCTGTTTATCATCATTCTTAGGATTTTTTTTTAAATAAAACAAGTTTCCCACTGAACTATCCAGACTGCCATCTAGTGGAAAGAGTTGCTTGTTTTGGTAAAAAAGATGAAACTGCTTGTATTAAGGGAGTAGGTTTTCAGTACGTTTCTCCCATACATAGCAGCAAAAAGAGGTAAAAACTGCAAAACTCTCTTCTCTTGTATTTTCAATGGCCAAAATAGATTATTTCCTACTGTTGTAATTGCAGACCATGATAGCCAAAGGTGTGAGATGAGGGTGAGGAAAAAAGACTTGTTCACAAGCAGAAATGAGTTGATTATTAAACCAAGTATTGGGAACAAAAGAGGTTTTTCTGTTTCCTTTTTAATAAGCACATCAATTATACAGAAACCAGGGTGTGTCTGGGAACCTAATGAAATGCATCCAGCAATGTCAGCCCACGGGTAAAACACAGCCTCACCCCAAGAGAATGGCAGATGTTACGACAAAATTATTATTTGTGTGTTACACTAATCACTGCACTACATCTGAAGCCAAAGCTCTGCTGGCTGTTGTTGCTGTCAAAAGTAAACTGCACAGGATGAGTGTTACACAGCTGCAATGTGGGAAAACTCAACATGGGATTTGTCACCTCCTGCAGTGGTTTGTGAGCCACTGCTGCCAAGGGGACAGAGAGATAGGAATGAGCAGGTTATGGCAGCGAGCCACACCTTGAACAATTTCTGCCCAGCTACCTCAAAGGGCAAGGCAGAGCTGTGGGACAGGGCTATGGTCACTCAGTGCTCCACGGCCTGCCAGACTGGTTCATCATGGGATGCTGAGGGGTCCACACAGAGTATTTAGCCACTTTCCCCATCAGCAAGATGAGTAAGGAAATCATATTGCCAACTAGGTGTTGAGTCAAGCATCACAATCTCGTATCCAAAAAAGGCATTGTCAGTATGGGCTGTTTCCTAACCAAGGAATTTTCAAATCTCTAACATTTAGCTCCCCATTTACATGGTTAAGTGTGGCGGCCTTCCTTTGTCCAGAGAGGAGGCAAGATGAAGCTCGTTCCAAGAGCCAGGGTAAAAACTTACTGAATGCTCTAATGTGTCCACTGTACAAGCCAGTTTTCTCCACCATGTCATGAAGCACAAATGACGAAATCCATCTCTTTGATTACATGCCCAAAATACATAATGTTTATGAACCACGATGCTTGCATTTCACTGGAGGTAAAATGATGCCCCTGCAGGACCCAGAATGCATCTAGGTCCTAGCATTTTGAGTTTTTCTAGAAGAAAAGCAGAAATGTTTGTGCACAAACTTTAATGCCCTCCTCTACTATGGCATCTGAAAAAACCCACCTGTAACAGTGAAAAAAATCCTTCAATCAGCAGTCTGCTCACATGTCGTTTTTATTATGCCCTGAATTGGTCACCAGAAATTATATTACAAGATCTGGTGTTCAAATAAGCCTCCCCACCCACAAGTCTCAGGCAGGACACTAAACACAGTTACTTTGCTCAGCAGCTGTGTGAGATCAGAGAGATTTTTATGCTATGAAAACAGTGATGCAGTGATGCTTATATTCTAAACAGCAGGCCAAAAGAGAATGGAAAGCTCTTTGTTTTGTTAGGGAGAAATGAAGTCACCGCTTCACGAAAAAATATTCAGGTATGGAGTCTAAAGCTTCTTAAAAAACAAATACTTTGCTAGCTTAATGGCAGTCTGAAGAAGACTGTGCACTTCTACCAGATATTAGAGGTTTTCTCTGTTGTGCCCTAAAAACTATTGGAAAGGATCCCATGGAGTTCATGTGTGGTTGTATACTATGGAAAGTGTTTGCTTTCTGTGCCACTTCACTTACCTGCACTGCCAAACAGCCCAGAGAAGTGAGATGAGCTATCAGTGGATGTGCCCCAGTCTGGCACCTTTCTTTCAAGTGGAATTACAAAGCTTTTTTGCTTGGTAATAGGAAAGTGTTTGCTTCAGGGATGTGGATGGCACTGCAGGGAAAAGTAAACTAGTCCATGATACAAACAGCTGCCTTGTAAATCCTGTCACCTTTGTGACCAACAGACTATGACTTAGTGTGTGTGAACAAGGCACCAGTCACTTCTGTCCACCCTTCTGCTGTCCTTCAGCAACACAAAAGCTTTGTCTACAACAGCACAGATCCACTACCTTTATGTAAAATTACAAAAAAATTCCCTCATGTTTGTGAACTTAGCAAAAAGTAAGAGTGGGGTGGGGCTAATGACTCAGTCAAAGACATATTAAGGGAGAACATTTTAAAGGAGATGACAGCAGTAGCCTCCTGAAAGCAATCACCATCAGCTATGCTAGCTGCAGAGGCCATGGTAGTTACCTGTTACAGTCCCTATCAAAGTCACAGTGGTCAGCTGTTACCGTGAATTTAGGAGACTTTACTTGCAGCACCACTCCAATGCACCTGGGTCCAGGATATCCACAGCTCATCAGTGGCCACAACCCAGAGGGACAGCACTCAGGTCACCTGACACCAAGCGGACTCCTCAGTGACATTTTATTCTGCCAGTGAGTCCTACTGAAAAGTTGAAGAGCTGTAAAGGTGGCAGGAAGGGAAAAGGTCTGGGAGGGAGGAGGATTTGGCAACTCCTTGGCCAGCTCACCAACTTGGCAACTCAGGTCTCACCATCTGCAGGCAGAAATGACAAGTGGTGATGCAACCAGTATGCCAGTTGAAAGACCAAACCTGAGCTGCAAAAAAGGAGAGAAATTACACTGGCAGAGAGTATTTCCCCCCTCTCTCACACTAAACAGTGACTACAAAATGCAATGAAAAAAGAAGCAAGTCTTAGTTAAATATGTAAAATCCTTAATCTCTGCTATTGTATGCCTAAGCAGAACAGGATCTCCTTGATTCCTGCCCCACTCCTTGCTCAGTGCTGGAAATACTTAAAATACTTCAAAATGCAAGACAAAAGAAATACACCTAAAAGCTTCACAATCATATTTTTACAGTTTAACAACAAGCCCTCAACAGTAGCAAGGAAAACCAGGTAATTTTCCCAGTATTCAGCTATCAAAACAAGATTAGGCAGGAAGGAAAAATAATGTGCCATACCAATATACCTCCCCAACCGCCACTGCCTGTTCCAAGTATTTTTTAATTTGAATTTCAGTAATTTTAAAAAATTATTATTTGAGATACAAAGATGCTGTATGCTACATAAGGGATAAAATTTGTGTGGCCATAGTTCAAGCTGGAGTTCAATAGGAGTTCAAGCTGGCCAGTACTGTGGGGAGATAAAAAAGAGGTTTTTAGAATACATTAATAGCAGAAGGCAGTAAAGAAATAACAACAGCTCGTTATAGGATGAGGATGGTCACCTGACAAACAGCGCCATGAACTTCTGTGGCATCTCCTGTACTAGCTGGATCCCTGTAAGTCTACAAGGCCTGATGGGATTCATCCAAGAATACTTTTAAGAGCTGGCTGATGTCATCACCAGGCCTCTCTCCAAGATTTTTGAAGTCCTGGGAATCTGGAGAGGTCCCAATTTTCAAGAAGGACAAGGATGAGCTGGAAACTACAGGCTTGTCAGTCTCATTTCACTGACTGGCAAAATTATGAAGATTATTCTGGGAAGTACTGAAAACCACCTGAAGGACAACACAGTCAGTGGTCAGAGCCAGCACAGGTTCATGATGGAAAGTTCCTGCTTGTCAAACTGCCTTTTATGATCACCCACCTAGTTGACTAAGAGAAACCAGGTGATGTGATCTTTTTTGATTTCAGTAAAGCTTTCGATGCTGTGTCTCACAGTATTCTTCTGGACAGAATGTCCAGCTCACAGCTGGATAAATGCATCATGCAACTGGCTGATGGTGCAAAGGATTACAGTAACTGGGGTGACATCAGGTTGGTGATGGGTCAGTATTGGTGTTCTACAGGGCTCCATCTCAGGCCCAGTTCTCTTCAACATCTTCATAAACAACTTAGATACAGGACTCAAAGGTATACTAAGCAAGTTTGCTGACAACATGAAACTGGGAAGAGTTGTTGAATGCAGGGAGGCCCTGCAGAGACACCTTGACAAATTGCAGGGCTGGGCAATCAGCAACCATATGAAGTTTAACAAAGACAAGTGCTGGATTCTGCACCTGGGATGTGGCAACTCTGGATGTATGTACAGACTGGGATACAAAATGCTGGGAGAGCAGCACTGTGGAAAGTGACCTGAGGGTTCAGGTTGATGGCAAGTTGAACATGAGTCAGCAGTGCCCTGGCAGCCAGGAGAGCCAACCGTGTCCTGGGGGGGCATCAGGCACAGCATCACCAGCTCGGTGAGGGAGGAGATTGCCCCACTCTGCTCTGCACTGGGGTGGCTTCACCTTGGATATTGTGTGCAGTTTTGGGACCCACAACACAGGAAAGATACTAAGCTCTTAAGAGAGTGTCCAAAGGAGGGCAAAGAAGATAGTGAAGGTTCTGCATCCATAGGGTGGTCTGGCACTGGAACAGGCTCCTCAGGGCTGTAGTCACAGCACCAAGCCTGCCAGAGTTCAAGGAACATTTGGAGAACACTCTCAAATGCATAGCGTGAATCTTGGGGTGGTCCTGTGCAGTGCCAGGAGTTGGACTCAATGATCCTTGTGGGTCCCTTCCAACTCAGAGTATTCTGTGAATTTTTACTGGTGTATGCAAGAGAAAAATCAAACTTCTATTAATAAAAATGAATTAAGTATCTGGCTTAAAAAACTATGAACAGATTTACAGGGAGCAAATGTTTCCCAAGTTTGTAAAAACTAGAGGATGTCAGACAGGATAAAAACTAAAAAATGAGGTGCATTCACACAACCCTAGTAGCCCATGAAATTCCTTGCCACAGGATGCTAACTGTGCTAAAAGTCATGCATATTTAAAAACCCCGGATGAAAGAAAAATGTATTTGTCCCCCAATGCCTATTGAAACAAAGAAAGGTGTACTTGTGGCTCAAGAAAGGCCTGGACCACAAATCGTTAGAGATTAGTGGTATATTGTAGGACTGCACTTTGTGCCTATCCTATTCTTATGTTATATTCCCTGGGCACTTTTCTCTAGTCACTGCCAGGGAGAAGACTGAACTCTGTGGACCTTGACCTGATCTAGTACAGACGCACCTGTATAAATAAAATAGTATAAAGTGACAGAGGGAAAGCCCCACTTCAGATCGTTTCTTCCACCAGTGGCAGCCTTAACAGAAGTGGTTTGAAGTAACTATAATTTTGAAGTATTCAACCTTATCTTTTTATGGACAAATGTATGCTAAACTCTGGAACTACAGAAGGAGCCTAACAATAGTGTACCAAATGTGCACTTCTCTGAAAGCTTTCCAGACAGCTGGCTTCCTGGTTTTCTTTCTTTTTTTTTTTTTTTAATCAACAGCATTTCCAAGCACTTTGGAACAACATTTCAAAGGAGGCACAAGCTGTGTATCCCATCTCCACAGACACATGCCAAAACTTATCCATGACTGTTAACTAAATTTCAAAGGCATGGAAATATTTTACTAGCTCACCATCAGGTTGTGCAAGTGCCCACAGACAGAACTTGTTTGTGGGGGTGTTGTTGATCTACAAATAGGGCATTTTGCTAAGAAATGCCTAAACTAAGCCTGGTAAATCTAGTGATTATCACCAATTAGAAAACGAAGGCTCTTTTCACTCCCATAGCAAGTTGAAAACTTGTTCTTCTCAGATGGAGGAAAATTTGCTCACCTTTGTAATTATCATGATTTATTTATACACACAGCATGTTATGAAAAACAGTGTTTCCAAAGGAGGCTATCCTGTCGAACAGAGAGAGAACATCCTTCAGGGCATACTCATGCAGATTTACACAGATATTACCTGATAGCTTAGTCCTAAAGCAGCCTGGCTCTTGAGAAAAACAGAGGCGCCTGCTGCCAAACTGCTGAGCCTGCTCATCCTCCTCACGACTGATACACAGACTCCTTGGAACCTCTGAAGGTTGCTTTGTTCATTCTTGGCTTTTCCTCACTCTAAGTTGTATATATCTTGATGATTACTTCATGCACCACCTTTTTCTCTGCTGAGTTACCTACTGCTCTCACCAGGACTTTCAGCAAGGGAAGGGCAGAGTCCTAAAGGAAAGCCAAGCCTCTGAAGCAGTTTTCTGCCCAGAATATGCTAACACTTAAAGTCTTTAACATATTTTTGAAAAAGACTAATTACACAGGTTTATCATGAGCATGCATGAACTCCAAATTGCATCATCTTCCATTCACAGGCAAAGGGCCAGCAGACTCGTATGTGCAGTGCACAACTCTCACACAGGTACCAGTCGTGTCCTAGTGACAAATGCCATGGACAAATCTCTGGGTTTCAGTAACTGCACTTACTGTACAAACCTGTGAAATATGTCTGTACTCACACCTTTCTGCCCAGCTTGCCCCTTGTGGTTTCTGTACTAGGAGGTAACGAGACTATCAGGAGACTAAGTAATGAGTCATATCCAAACCCTTAGACTAATTCTGTTGCATATGATATTGAAGCCAATGCAGAATGATTTGTATAGTATTAACATTGCAATATTAATACTTCTTTTTAAAACAATCCAATGCAGATTAGATTAAGAAGAATCCTATTTTCACATTGGACAAAACTGTCAGTCCCACAGGGCATCCGACAGCTAATATAGATCAGCACATTTTGGGAAGACTGACCAAGGATATTCCATCTTATAGAACAGACACAGCTGTGGAAAACCCTAAGGAGACAGAAGGGATTGTGTGCGGAGCATCCCTGGGTGTTGGGTGGGTAACACCATGTAGAGATGATGCTGCTAAGTGTAAAATACCCCACTGCAGCCAAAGGAGGATGACTGACCCATGGAGAGACCATGAACTGCTGTGTTCACAGAGACATGGCACTCAACAGCAAGTACCACACAGTTGATAAAACCCACACTTTCTCTGTCAGGTTTGACTTGTTCTACAGGCAAGCACAGAAGAGGATGAGACACCTGCCTCTCAGTAACTGGCTGTTGTGCTCATTGGAGGCATACGTTTCTGAGAGGCGTGAAGGCACCAGGCATTAGGAGAGATACTGAAGAAGCATGATGGCACTAGCTCTGTTACAGTGCAAGTATGCCAGAGAGAGCTTTGTCTGATTCCAGGGATGGGATCCAGACTGCTCAGATGCTCCTGGACTGGGGGCAAATTCTACAGCGTACTTCTCATTTCCTTTTAATTCCACGCTGTAAGTCTCAATGGCCCATAAATGCATGATAAGGTCCACCCACTCTTCCCCCTAGCAGGAACATTTTTGGCAGCATTGATATGGATGACTTAGAATCCCTGTTTCACTATATATCACTGCCTTTAATGATTGCAATGTTAAGTGAATCATGCTTCTGAAACCTTACAGCCAAGTTTCAAAACTTGTGTCTATTTTAAAAGGAAGTTGTGCTTTTATGCATAAATACCAGGAGACAATAGAAAGACTGACAGAATTAATCAAGAAGCCAATATATGCACATGGAGACAGTGCCTGGATGCAACTTTTAACCTTCTTATTATTCAAAACTTAGACTGACAAATATATATGTAAAACCTATTACAAAAAAACCCAAAAAACAAAAAACAAACAAGATATTTCTCTTATATCTGTTGTTGCTGTCATCTGAAACCTACAACACACTGCCAAGATAATTCTCTTTATTAAGGACAGTCTATAGTAAATACAGAAGAAGCCATGACTTTCAATTCACCCAAGCACATCAGAGCTGGCAAATTGTCTTTCCTGTTTAGACAAGAGTTTAGACTAACTTTCCCATGATCCGTGTATGAACAGTCTTCTGTTTTCTTCAAACATTACATGCATCTGGTGACAAGCTTCTAACACAGATTTATGAAATGCTTTCAAGCTGTCAAAATTAACACTAAATTCTGTTAACATAAGAACATTCCACCAGTGGAACAGTTGTTAATTAGTAAGCTGCAATGACTGAAGCTGTACAGAAAACTCCTTATGCAGAGTATCAAATAAGGACAGAGTATACAAGCTGCCTTTCAGTAATAAAACCATTTTTAGCAGTGCTGTCTAGCATGTTCTTTTGTGTGTACTATCACAGAAGACACATGGGGAATAATCATGCATACCAGATCTAAAATAAACTGTGTATATTTGCAGAATATAACCAAGACAGTTAAATTTATCTGTATACTGTCTCTTGGTAAGGCACCTAACTTCGCAATAAATAACATTATTCCTTGTAGCTTGTCTCTGCTTTGCCACTGATATGTGATTCTCAGGATCTCAGTTTCTCTAAAGCTTATCTTCTCCCTTACAGAAACCCAAGCCTGCAGCCCTACTTTACTCCATAAAGCTATTTGATACAAATGGACCAAGAGGCAACAAAAGGCCCCATTTCCTCTACAACCTCCTCCTTCAAAAAGTGTGGCCCTGTGCACAGGCATATGAGTTGCTAGGAAAACTACCACCTCTCTTCCCTGGACAAGGCAGAGAGCAGAGCAGACAGGAAGGGAACCCCTTGCAGACAGCCAGCAGCAGTCCTGAACCCTGGAGTCCTGTATACACCTCAGCTGACACCGCCAGTTATGGAAAGGAGAGGTCTTTCCAGCCCCACCACTCTGCCTGGATTCTGTGGCTACCTGGATGCCTCACTGCAAGCTGATCAGGCAGACGAACAGCTAGATCTCCCACACCTTGTGCCTCCTCTCAGGATGCCAGCGAGAAGCCAACAGGAAATTTGTGTTCTTCCTCCCTCCGCTGTTCCCCCAAAATGTTGGTTTGTCCTGTTTGCAAAGTACAGTCCAGGCAAGTCAATGCTTCCAAGGTTTCTCCCCGGGGTTGCAGAGATATACAGCTGTGGAGGGATCTGCAAGGTATAGAAACAAAGCTTGTGGCTGTGCCACATTGCTGCAGTCTCAGGAAGCAGGGGACTATCAGATACAGCCATTATCTTACCACTTTCTTCCACAAATCTTCAGAGCAGCACCTATGGCAGTGTCCATATTGCAGTGGCAGGCACTTTCAGCAGTGTCTGCTTTGCATGGAGAACAGCATCTGAAGATCAGTCTAACCATAAGGGACGAAATATCTAACCGTCCATGCATTAATTACCATGTACTTGAATTGCAATTCTTATTTTCCAGCATTAATTGCTGAAGGAATGGAAAGGGATGGATTAGTAAACTCTCTGTTTGCTCCAGCATGTCTAAGGCGTGAGTATCATCTGCTTCTTCATTTTTGTACCAGATTTTAATTCAAAGAGCAAACAAGAAAGCAGCTTGAATTTTGTAGCAGCTTTGCTCCACTTAGGAAGGACTTATAATACCCATTAGTGCTTGTGTTCATTTTTTCAGTTTCTAATGAAACGGGCATTTTTCATAATGAAGCAGCATAATATTTTTCAGTGTAACAGACAGCAATGATATCTCCATCTTATCTCACTAGTGGAATCTGCAACAGAGAACAGCTTACAACCAACAGAAGAAGGCAGAAGCAGGGCAATATTTTCACAGCTATTCAGGATACCAAAAGCTACCAACTTTCTTTTGAGAAAGTCTAAATTTGTGGCTTCTTGATGTATTCCAACTGCCTGACAGGACACAAACACAGCTAGTACCTTTCAGCATTAGCCTGCATGTAAGTTTAGAATGTATGCACCATAAACGAGAGCCACCTAATGGACACTGCCTGCCACATCTGCCCCAAGCACAAGTCTAAGCCTTGAAATCATCTTTTTACAACACTCATAGGATAGCACTGTGCTTCTGCAGAGCTGTCACTGGGTTCATGACTGGAAACTGTGATACCTCAAAATCTCCTGAATTCCACAACAATGTACCATTTTGGAAAAAGAACTCACACAGATTAAGCAACAAAAGCATACCAATAGTTTCCTGGGAAAAAGATTATTTTCTTTCTAAACATGCACATTTTTACGTGCAGTGGGTTAGATTCAAAAACAAAATAACCCCTTGCTTCCCAAAAGAAAAGAGAAAGCAATCAGACTATGAGTTTATTAATAGCTATTACTACCTCAGACAGAAATGTGTGAAAAATCTCACACAGGAGGAAAGATCACAGGAGCCCAAGATTAACAGCAGTCAGATGAAAACAGCTTTTATTGGCTATAATAAATGACTGAAGAATGCACCCATGATATTTGACACGCCTGAAGGCCACTTCTCTCAGACTATTTTTATGAATTGAAGCATTAACAACTACTGCCTCCCAAAATGAAACTGAGGAATTTTACATTTCACTCTCCATTGCTTAAGAACTAAATGGACTTTATCAACAGCATACTGAAACCCACCATTCAGTACTTCCCTGAATTCTGTGTGAATCAGAAAACCCCAGTGAACATCAAAACAGAAAACAATTAAGATAATTACCACTGTCACACAGTTCTGTCCTATTCATTACATAGATTCTCTTACTCAACTGACTCATTTCACTAACATGGTAGAAATCTTTCTTTTGTCATGTTAGTTTTCTGAGCAGCATGCTGAATCAGCACTGCTCCCTTTCCAAACTGTGCATTTATCTTGCCCTCCCTGTCTTTCCCAGGCACAGCTGTCCAGCCTTGACTCAGACTAGGAAACCTCTCCAGCTGAAGAACCTGATGGAGTTCTGCTGTACGCAGAATTCACACACACACCTCCTTTTTCTGTTTTCCCTGAAGAAGAGTTTTTTCGCCTAGCATTCCTGTCTTCCTGTCACATCCCCTCAACCCAATCTGTGCCTTCCAAAACCACAATGCAATAAAAACATGCACTTCTGGGGAGGTCCCAGATGATTGGAAGTTGGCGAATGTCACCCCAACCCACAAAAAGGGCTGCAAGGCTGACCCTGGCAACTACAGGCCTGTCAGCCTGACCTCTGTGCCTGGCAGGGTTATGGAGCAGATCGTCCTGAGTGCAATCACACAGCACCTTCAGGATGGACAGGGGATTAGACCCAGCCAGCATGGGTTTAGGAGGGGCAGGTCCTGTCTGACCAACCTGATCTCTTTTTATGATCAGGTGACCCACCTGGTGGATGAGGGGAAGGCTGTGGATGTGGTGTATCTGGACTTCAGCAAAGTCTTTGACACTGTCTCCCATAATATACTCCTGGAAAAGCTGGTAGCCCATGGCTTGGACAAGTGTACCCTCTCCTGGATTAGGAGCTGGCTGGAGGGCCGGGCCCAGAGAGTGCTGGTGAATGGAGCTGCATCCAGCTGGCAGCCGGTCACTAGTGGTGTTCCCCAGGGGTCTGTGTTGGGTCCAGTCCTGTTTAACATCTTTATTGATGATTTAGATGAGGGGATTGAGTCCATCATCAGCAAATTTGCTGATGACACCAAGTTGGGAGGGAGTGTCGACCTGCTGGAAGGCAGGAGGGCTCTGCAGAGGGATCTGGATAGACTTGAGAGATGGGCTGATTCCAATGGGATGAAGTTCAATAAGGCCAAGTGCCGGGTCCTGCACTTTGGCCACAACAACCCCATGCAGCGCTACAGGCTGGGCACAGAGTGGCTGGAGAGCAGCCAGGCAGAAAGGGACCTGGGGGTACTAATTGACAGGAAGCTCAACATGAGCCAACAGTGTGCCCAGGTGGCCAAGAAGGCCAATGGGATCCTGGCCTGTATCAAAAATAGCGTGGCCAGCAGGACCAGGGAAGTGATCCTTCCCCTGTACTCTGCGTTGGTGAGGCCACACCTTGAGTATTGTGTTCAGTTCTGGGCCCCTCAGTTCAGGAAAGATATTGAGGTGCTGGAGCGGGTCCAGAGAAGAGCAACAAGGCTGGTGAAGGGACTGGAGCACAAGTCCTATGGGGAGAGGCTGAGGGAGCTGGGGTTGTTTAGCCTGGAGAAGAGGAGGCTCAGAGGTGACCTCATCACTGTCTAGAACTACCTGAAGGGAAGTTCTAGCCAGGTGGGGGTTGGTCTCTTCTCCCAGGCACTCAGCAATAGGACAAGGGGGCACGGGCTCAAGCTCTGCCAGGGGAAATTTAAGTTGGAGATCAGAAAAAAATTCTTCACAGAGAGAGTCATCAGGCATTGGAATGGGCTGCCCAGAGAGGTGGTGGATTCACCATCCCTGGAGGTTTTTAAACGCAGATTGGATGTGGCACTGAGTGCCATGATCTAGTTAATGGACTGGAGTTGGACCAAGGGTTGGACTTGATGATCTCGGAGGTCTTTTCCAACCCGATCGATTCTATGATTCTATGATTCTGCACCAGAGTCCTGCACTCAATACCAGCAATACCTACTCTGTCCAAAAATAAGACTCTAAAACACATGCTAAATATTTACAGGGAAAGCAAGGCCATTCTGGTTTTAAAATTCAGTGCTAAAGACAGGTGTGCGCACGCGTGTGTGTGTGTGTGCGCGTGCGTGTTTTATAACCTCAGTAATTATGAGATTGCTAGTTGGGTAGGATATACAACTGTCAGGTCTCACTGATAAGCTCAGGAACACAAAACAACCTTTCAGAATTGTGATCACTGGCCATTTGCTGGGGTACTGCCACTTGAGGTCACTCATCCCCCTACTCACTGAAAAACTCACAACCAAGGCTGACCTCTGAGATCAGTGCTGCCCTGTATCTGCAGCATGCATGGTTGAACAAGCTCAGTAAACCTGAGCATGATACTGCAAAGGGACAATTCCACACATGACCAATTTAGGAAAAATTCTCCTAAATGCCAGATTGCTTAAAATCTGCATCTCTTGCTTTCCTGCATCTATTCTGTGTTACAGTGTACTAAGAGGAAAAGAATATAATAACAGCTCTTTGAATGACAGCTCCTTTAACTTACTTAATCCACTTTATGGCCACTACTTCTCAATGCTCTATAGGGAACACTGCCAAAATACCATGCTGCAGCAATATTAATGATAAAATACAATTTTATTGAATCAGAATGCCTTTCCAAGGCACTCAGTGGAGAAAATACAAGGAAGATTGAGAGACTATAGAATATAAAGGGAAAACAGAAGAAAAAAATAGAGAAATTAATTTTTTTTTACTTTTCCTTTTTTTAAATGCAAATTCTCTCATGAAGCAGGACCTATCTGCAGCAAAACAACAAATAAAATCTCTTGAAAAGTTCTTGTGTTCTTACTGAAGCTTTTTTTGCTTTACAAGTTTTTCATTCCTTTAGAACCACCATGGTGTTTATTGAAGTTTACAAAAAGGAACAGCTGTAGGCTGTGCAGATTATCAACACATTCCCTACTATAAACTAACTTTAACCACATCATTACTACAAAGAAACTCTCACAACGTACATTTGGGATTTACCAACTAGTGACAAACTGAACAGTTTTCATAATTTTAAACCCTTTTTTTTTCCTATTCCTCCCTGGCCTGATCAGGGACAGTAGTTCCATCTGAGACAGTGCCTGACTTGCTGCTAATAACTCACACAAAAGACAACATCATTTCTGTTTTGATATACTTTACTTTTAAAAGATCCTCAAAAACTTACGATGTACTGCATTTACATCACTAAAATATAAATCTGTTTCTCCAGTTTTGTCTGAAAATTGTTCCACAGAGGAAGAGGCTGGGAAAAACAAAATTAAACAAACCTTTGCCAGCAATGTAGGGGTTGGGGGTAAAGACACTCTCTAGACACAGACTAATACTATACCACTGGAAACTACTTTTGATTTTGTTTTTTCAAAATACAAAACCCCAAACACTGGAATGGGAGATTAATGTATTATGACCTATTTCATGTTTGTTTGGATTAAAATACTATGATAAATTTTAACCTTCAGATTCTTATCTCTTTCTTCTCAGTCTTCTTACAGACTAGTTGCTGCTGAGGTATTCTGTAAGTTCAGTCATCTCTTTCAAGAAATCTAAGTAGAAAACTATTCTCAAGCTTCCCACAAGACTGGTTTTCCAATATGATCCATACACCATCAAAAGCCTTACACTGCATCAAAAGACTTTACAAGTGGAACAGTACGAGGGCTTGCAGTCTTAAGTTCTTACATATCCTTCCTACCACTCTTCACAGGCTCTCATGATGTCCCATTATGTGGTTCTGCCTGTATATATGTTTTTCCTATATGAAGGGCACATTCATTTGGAGACCAAGGCTCAGAGTGTAAAATTCTCTGGGTAACAACTGCTGTCATCAGCTCATATCTGACTTAAATGAATCATCTGTATCATCACTTCCAGAGAGTCTTTTCAAAGTGCTCTACCCAAAACCAGAAGATTTGGTAGTACTCTTATTAGGCAAGCCTTAATCACCTACAGAAGAGGAAGCATGAAAGTCAACCTCTGAAGCTCTTAGAGCTGAAATAATGTTCATAATATTCCTTCAAAATCTGAGTTTAGATCTTTTATTGCTCAATGCATTAGCAATCTCGAAATAAAATAAAACAAAACAAAAAAAAAACCAATTACCCATCTCTAAAGCACATGCACAAATCCTTACATAATTAATACTTAAGTTACTTTACATGTTCAGAAAATGCTGTAAAGGCAGGTTAACACCACAGCGAATGCTGGGCTACCATGAGTTAAGCAGATGACTTTTCTTCTGAGTAGCGAACCCAAACATGACACAGAAATTTCGGTGGTCAAGGCTGCACAGTGAACCAGAAGAAAACTACTTTTCCTCTCTCAACTCCTTCAGACCACCGTTCATTGCCAATGCACATCCTTAAGTTCTGTGTTTGTATGATACCTTTGCCTTCAAAATTCCTCGAACTTCTGAGCCCTTATCTTTCTAGGTGTCTGAAGTGAAAACCTCTTTCCAGTACAGTTCAAATAATTACTCATTGACCACTGATAGATCATAACTTGTTTCAAATACCAAGCAATTCCCAGTAGCTCCCCTTCTTTTTGACACACAGAAAACTTGCCTGTGCTGTCCAAAAGGAGATTTCTATTTTAAATACATTCCAGATCCTTATGTCTATGCATTTTCAAATAAAAGACAAGCCCAGTTAACCAATCTCAGCCAAGGCACACTATTATGCATTTAAACCTACACTTACCTGCTAAGTCAGCGCTCAGTCACAGGTAAAAGGAATTTTACAAATACCTTAAAATACATAGCCAAAGTTTAATAGACATAAATACATAAAGTAACAAAATGCATATTCAGCTACAAAGTTGCATTAAACAAGCCAAACTCCTCCCTAAAGACAATTCCCATCAATTACTGTCTTTGAAAGGCAGTGATTCTCCAACTCTTTTTAAGAAACACCATGAATCTTCCTGAAATATGCCTTTTTTCCCTTATAAAGCAGAAGGAATTAGGTACTTAATTTTACACTCTAAAATCCGAAGCAAAATGAAAGGAGACATTATCTTGAAGTGATTAAAACAGAAACAAGTTTAGGATAGTAGCATTTGTCACGAATGAGGGATAACTCAGCAGAAAATACAATCCTCTTTCCTATAATTTTTCATTTAGCCAGAAGACCCCATAATTCCTTCTTCACGGAAAATAGACTTAAAATGAGATCTCTTGCTACTCTTTTGAATCTTCGGGAATCATGGACATATTCTAGCAACAGAGTGAAAAAACGTATTTTTCACCAACCCTATTTAAGTTAGTCTGTTTTAAAAATTGATTCCGAAAATCAACAATGCAACATTACACGTTTATCTCTCAGGGAATTAACTCTGAGGCTTTTGATGAATATTTCGTGCACAGTAGCTATTAGCCATTCAAAAAAGTAAAAGACAAAGTTTCCATTTATGGCCCCAGACTGACATCTACATTCAATTTAATAACTCCTAAGTGCCTGTGCCCAGATCTGTCTTGCACATTGCTGACATTGTTAGCATCTCAAACTACACTCTGATCTTTGATAAGTAACAGTGTGCAAACTTTTCCTTCTTTAGGGTAGAAGATAACTTATTGCTGTTGCACCTCTACTGAGGCAGCTGCAGTCCCCATTTGGAAGTAAGGCAGCAGAAGGTGTCAAAACATTTGAGGCCAAGCCAAAGAAAACAGAGAAAGCTGGAACAAAAGCTGAAATTGTAATTTCACTCCAAAGTGAACCACAGGCTGCATAAACTGGTTCTTACCTCAAAACCGTTAGGGGGAAAATTCCTTAGGTGTAAGACACATTAAGCCCTGTCACTCATGATGTCCCTTTAAAATGGAGTTCTTCAGCCTACTCTGTATTTTTAAACCTCATCTGCCAGCACTGCTTTTCCTATAGGCACACTACAGAATGTTTCCAGGAATGTAATTTCTCTAGCATAAAATAACTAAAACACTACAAACAAAATTCTGCATTTTTATAGCACAGTTTTCCAGGTGCACAAGAACTTCCTGGGTTAAACCAGAAGGTGGAAAGGTGAGAAACCTTGAAGAACAGCTGAGGATCATGCCAGATCCAAGTCTTATTTACTCAATTTCAAACCAAACTTCAGCACTAAAAAATAGATCATGTTTCAGATACATAAAGCTTGCAGTGAGGCTACACATAACCACTTAATTATTTTGTAATTGGTCAGAGGTGCAATCATTTTCCCAAACAATAAAACTCAGTTTCTACCTACCCATCAATTCTTCTGCCATATCTAATATGTAGTATGTTTATACTGCATACAGCTTAGATGTCTTTGCATTGGTGAATACTGGGAAAATCTGTGCAGCCATCCCCTAGCACCTCATTTAGAGCTTCATGGAAGGGAGGAGGAAAAGGGGAATATAGGGAAAACAGGAAACCAACTTGTGGCTATATATGCATTCCACACAGTCAATGGGTAACATGTCTTGACCACCACATTTCATGGAAACTGCATGGAAGTTACCAGACAAAATGGTAGAAGGGTTGGGAGGAAAGCGGTTAAAAAGTATTCCGCACTCTGCAAAAAGGAAAGGACTCACAAACTTTATTGTGGAAATAAAATCAATAGAGCACTCTAGAAGGACAAAACATGATTAGTTATCAGGTTTACAGACATTAGGCAAGGGCATATCTGAACTTAAAGCAAGTTTTGCAGAAAAGTCATTATTTTTACAGCTCAAAGTTCTAGATGGTCTCATTAAGAATCACTATCTACAACTGCAGAACCTCTCAGAGTGGGTAACTGCATTGTTGAAATAGTAATTTGCCAAAATCAGCATGTAATTTATTATCCTCCCCATCTCTTTCAAATTAGTGGAGGACAACACAGTGTAACAAGAAGGAGAGGTTTTCTCCATGATGATGTCCCTGTGATTCACAGGATGAGCGTGTCCTGCAATCTACTTGGTGAGGTAATCCAAGCATGAGGTGTCGGTGTTAGAACCATGACAAGTTTTGTAGTATTAATCAAACCTGGAAGAGGCTTCTGAAGTTTGTCCCACCCAAACCAGTTTTATACAATTTTTGGTATCAAGAGAAGGGAGAACAGCAGGTTTTTTCCCCTTGCAACATGGTATGCTGCAACTTGTCAAAGTACTTGGTGTTACACCTGGGTGGGGATGGATGCAACCACACATGTTCTACCCTCCCACCCTATGCTCTGAAACAGAGAATATTTTAGGCAGTATCTTTCAAAAATAATTTAATGATGTCCACACACACAGACACCCTAATCCCTACTGCCGCCGCCCACTGGCTAGGTGAGTCCAAAGGAGCACGGGACATCAAGCTTAGGGAGTAAACAACAACACAGCAACCCGGAAAGCACCTGAGTTTTTACCATATATGTCCATGTTGCAGCCTCTAACCTATGGGGTCAGACCTGTTGTGGACAGGGCGGGGTTAACTGGAGTTTATATGTCTGAGTTGATTTGAATAAAAACAGATTTGCCTTTTACACCATATTCGTGAGTGCGATCTCTCTCTGGTCTCCTTGCTGCAACACCCTACACTGGAAATAAAAAAGTTAACATCCTATTTTGAAGCAGTTGAAACAGAATGGGAAATACCACCTTAAAATTAATGGAAAGGTTTCAGACAATTTCTGTTCATAAACCAAGCTCACCTGCCTCACTGCTTGCCTACCACTTTTCCATTTATACTGACTATTAGGAAAAGTCTCTGTGATCTTCCTTGGGAAAACTAATCTTTTTATATTTTATTTACTTGTTTTTAAATCAGCTACTTTCAGTTTCTTGTGCATCATACCATTCCTGCAACATCTGCACTGGTTGTATGGAATTACAATCAAGATTATGCTGCAGCTGTTCCTGTGTTTTGAACGTGGCCTGCAGAGATAAGTCATGTGAAGCTGATCTCTTACCACCTCATTCATCCCACTCTCCTCCACAATGGCATTCCTAAGAGTAAAGAATTTTGGATGGTAGCTAGCAACACTCTGATCATTTGCACAGTACATTTTTAATCTAGGTAACTTTCTGAAAGTCACTCAACATTCCTGGACCAAGCCATATTTTGTTAGCGTGAAGAACATAAGAAATGTCAAATTGCATCAAAGTTCTTTTGTGTTTTTCACACTCCTGATTGAGTTCCAGGCGGGTAAATGAAGAGGTTCAAGTAACTTCTTCCATGGGCTGCCTGAAGAGAGTCCGCAGAAGCAGAGAAGGAAAACCCAACCCCACTGTAGTTTGTGATATTTCCTTATCTTACAGTTTTTTTCATTACAGTAGCTGTTACCATTACCAGTGAAAGATGCTCTAAGAAACACCAGGAACAAAGGATTTTCAAACCTGTATTTCACCACCAAAGTGTACTTGTTTCACACAAAAATTACATACACACTCATACTTCCAAACTGTCTGAACAGAAGGTTGTAACAAAGACAGAAATGTAGTAACATGGCTGAAGTCTGTCCTTCTGTAAAATAACACAAATAGCTGCACACTTGCTCCAAAACAAAATCACAAGCAAGTCAATGTCCACTTGCTTGCATTTTCTGTAGCATCAAACCAAAGGTATCTTCTTCAACCAGCACAGAATTTTTAGATTAAATAGCTGATCTGCAAACATGTTAAACCACCATAAAATTTGTCACTTTCATTTATCAAGTGATTTACCACAGACCAACCAGATGACCTACAGAAAATCTTGCATTTCCCCTTCCACAACAGCTTTCTATGGAAACTACAAAATTAATGAATTTGAGTATCAAAATAACCTTCTTAAAGAGCTGAAGTTTTCATTTCAATCTTCACAGCCTCAAGACCCCTTTTAGATAAATGATTTTATACTAACAGTGAAGGAGTCAGATTTACAAAGTCAGTAAGAAGTCATAAGTTTCACATTTTAATCACTCATAGCCACTGTATTTGATTTACTCCACAATTTCCAACAGAAAATGAAAAAGTTTTGAAGAATGAGTTATTCTCAGTGTAAATCTCTAGCAAGCCTCTGTCAGTCATGTTAGTATTTTTCCTGGTAGTTTTTCCTGCTTCCTGATTGAAACTACACAATCAGTT
>VWZD01003143.1:101686-136907 GCA_013396695.1 Sakesphorus luctuosus
TGAAACTACACAATCAGTTTAATTACTCCATTACTTAGTGACTTCTCACCTTAAAAGACTGTAAATATATGGAAATTTAAACCAATACATAACAACTCTCCACCGAATAGAAGAAACCATTATAAACATCAGTATAGGTTGTGAATTCAATATCCTAACACTTTTACAAAGACAAAGTAAAAATCTGTCGAGGTCTAGAATGCCTCTATCAAAGGATATGTATGTACATACATAAAAGACAGAAATAAATAATTCCATACTTCAATACGGTATTTCCTTGCCACAAATTGTACACTCCCTTGGCTGTATTAGAACAACCTGTGGGAATGTACCATTCTGAAAATTAAATCGTAAAAAGAAGTTTCAGTGCTGGACATTCGTTGGGAAGAGTAAGCTTTTTGTTATTTTGCTGGCAATTTATTTTTTTCTACTTATATATTCATTAACTCCAGTTCATTGTACTTTTGTTCAACTATAGGGAAAGAACTGTTTAGTTTACAGCATAGTTTTACATGCAAATTATATTCAGTAGAGACTCTACTCATCATAACTGTCAACAGGAAAAAAAAACATGACAGATTTAAGACTTGAGATTTTTTCATAAACTTTGAAGGAACACTGAAATTACAAAGCATGCTCAACTCACTGTAAAGCATTTTCTCTAAGCATGTGCCAAGTGAAGTATACTAAAGAATGTTTTTCTTCCAGATGTACTACAGGGCTTTATGCTCCATTTTTAATTTCTACATATTTGAGATAATTAGAAAAGTTCTGTCTTCTGAATGCAGTCGAACTTACTGTTTGCTTAGCTGTCTCTGAACTTAAATGTGTTTCTGCTCTGTGAAAATACTTCCATTACAGCTAGTAACACTGGAGAAGAAGCCATTTTTCACCCCCATACAAATGAAAATTCAGGGGAAAATCTAGAGTTCAAAATGAAGAGATATTTTACTGCCAAAAGGAGGAAAAACATCTTTACAGATCAGTCAGCTGTTGCACTAACAACATCAAATAAAGAAAGTGTAGAGCTTATTCTACCCTTTATCAATAATGCATGGCTGCGCACAGACAATTTATAGCTGTTTTCCATCACTGAGTATTGTGCAGTACTAAATTAAGTCTACAAAATTCAAGGACAGTTCACCCACACAGCTACTGTAAGCCAGCCAGGCCACTTGAATAAACATTTTAAAGGCATAAAGTGAGTTTTATTAGCATGCTGAGACACAGTTTGTAGTGGACAAAGCATGTCCTTTGAAGAAGTAAAAGTACTTTTAGCAAAAAGAGAGGAGTTACTCTTGTGCCTTACACATACGAAAAAAGCAAAAGGGAAAATAAAAAATACATAGCCAACAGCTCAAAATCCTGATCTTGTTAAGATTAAAACATGGTGCAAGATAATTTATTTTCTATACCAGAAAATTATTGTCAGTCTCAGAAAATCCTGAGAGGTGCTGAATTGGTCAGGCTCTGACAGCAAAACTGCTGCATTTTTGCATTACATTGCTCCAAAGACTAATAGACTTTTTTTTAATCCTTCACAAGTCATATAAATCAGAAATCACACAAGGCCTTCATCTAGATAAAGAACTAGTTACTGTACTGAAATAGTCCCAGCAACATTTATGGCACCAGTAAACAAGTGAGAAGTGGGGTCCCTTTGTTATAGGTAAAATTTGACCGAATTAGTGAGGCCAACACTTAAAACTTAATTTTTAGTAATTTATTGCAGTAACAGTAGACAAATAATTTACCGCAGCAACTATTAGACAAATAAGCAAACAGGACATCCTAGGAAATGCCCTGGGCGACCAGCTTAGGAGCCTAGTGCTCCCAGCTAGCTCGCAAAGGGTACAAGGTATAGGCTTTGTTTTTATAGACCATGGATGTTCCTCTTTTTAGCTCGATTTTTCCATTCTTAGTCTCTATTTTCAGCTAGTCCTTGCAGCTTTGGCCAGTGATCATGAAACAACAAGCCAGTGGCTAGTTCCTCTTTTTAATCCGGGTTTTTCTATTTTCGTCTATTTCTCGGCTTCATCTGTCTTGTGATCGATGTCCTCCTTCTTTTCAGGTGATCGTATGGTGGTCCCAAAATAATTTTAGGCATGTCCAGTTTACATCTTTTTACTAATTTTAATCTTACATAGAAACTCCACACCCCTGATAGGAATCATAAGGTATAAGACTTCCATATAAGACTAAGATGAAATCATCACAAGACACATCTGGGGAAATATTCCAAGACTTGTGGTTAAGCTTTGTGGTTACACAGTTAACAATTTTTAGCATACACAAAATACATTTAAAGAAGTACTTGGTTCTGCGTTCAGGCCTTGCAAAATTTCTTAAAAGCGGCAGAGCCTTAATCACAATGACATGACAAACTTTGCTTTATTAAAACCAATACAAAAACTTTATATCAAATCATCAACTCAATTTAACAAGGAAATTTTATATTAATCACTTATCTATCACACCTTCCACAGGTCAAATTAATGAAAATATGGTATAGTACAAGGTGGTTGCTTTTGCTGAGTGTCACTGCATCCCACCACAGCAGTCCTAGCTCCTGAATGCCTGAAATGCAAGAAAGCATCAAGGAACTTGGAGTGAACATGGTGGCCACCAGCAACAAAAGGATATACAGATATCACAGAATCACAGACTATTCTGAGTTAGATGGGACCATCAAGTCCTTGTGGGATCATCCCACAAGGATCATCAAGTCCAACTCTTAAGTCAATGGCCCATACAGGGGATCGAATCCATGACCTTGGCATTATTACAACCAAGTTTTAACCAACTGAGCTAATCTCAGGGTCAATGCAAGTGCCAGGCCGGCATATCCAACAGTTTTGCTCGGGCTCTGCTCTGGCACCAACCTACGTGCCAGCTGGGCACTCGTCAGCCTTGTTTCTGATGTGCAGTCAGGTGTAAGCAACCACAACAGGGATGGCAGCACAACCAGGAGGTGGGTTTGGATCACACTGCAGAGTTCTACTGCTGTTTCAGTCACATTGCATAGCTCTAAAAAAGCATTAGGTTTGTGACAACCTTTTCATACCCAGAACACCACTCCAGGTGGGCCTCTCCAGGTGTCTCTGTCAACTGGCACGAGAAGATGATGTCCCTGCCTATCAAAAATGCGTTTGTACAATGTGGGAAGGTGCAATATGTAGCACAGCATGGCTGGGCACTCCATGGCTTTCTGGCATATTTAAGCACAACAACAAATAAGAACAGGAAGGATGCAAGAGGCAGAGCTTGAGCCATATCTGATTTAAGTTGGCCAAGTGGAAATACCTGGCCCGATAAAAAAAATTTACTGCACAATATTGTGCAGGTGTTGAGAAAAGAAAATCAGCTCTGTTCAGTGGTATTTGGATTTGAGCAAAGTTTAACTTCACTTACAATATGCATGCTTTCTCAAAAATAAGATCTACTTTGTACATGCGAGTATCTCACTGATCTCTAAAGCCAACTAATCAGTGTGCAAAACTCTTATTTAACTGCTCCAGCAAGCCCAGAAAATTCAGAAAGTGAAGAATGAGATTACAAGATAAGCAGAAGTGTAACAAACCTACAGTTTAAGAATTAGCTAAGTAAGGCAGCTGAGTATTTGCATTCCAACCTGTCAGAAGCATAAGCTTTTCTTCAGAAGGTTGGTTGCTTTGAATTTTTTTCCTATTAAATAGGCTCAGTTTCTGCTGTGAAAAGTGAAACTCCTGTTTTGTAGTCTGATGATATTGCAATAAAACCTTTGGCTAAATCAAGGCTACAGGACACAGTTTGAGAAACCCCAGGCAATCCCAGTGAAGCAACCATGGCTTTACAAGGGGAAATCAATTTTAATAAGTCCGCTGCTCATCTCACATTGCCAAAATCTGTGATCCAATTAGAAGTGGACTGTTTAATGACCTGCATGATCACATTCAGTGAAGTTCAGAGACAGACAAAACGCTCTTGCTCCCTCTCCATGCAAAGTGTCACACCAGTGGGATTCTGGCTTTAGAATTCAGGTAGAAAGCACTGAGGCAGTCACATTGGTATTTCAAGGTATCACTTATCTGTACAAACACAAAATGCTTTGAGCACAATCATTGTCTTCCCAATCCATAAGATGGGGCCCTGCTTTTCTGGGGAGGGCCAAACACCTGCTTGCCCATAGGAAGGAGTGAATGAACTCCATGTTTTACTCCACTTGTGTGCATGGCTTTTGCTTTCCTACTAAACTGTCTGTGTCTCAATGCATGAGTTTTCTCACTTTTACCTTTCTGATTCTCTCACCTATCCCACTGGTAGGGGAGGGAGTGGCTATGTGTATGTATCAGCCACAGGTTGATTACAGAGCAACAGGTAGGGCTCGGACAGTCTTCTTCCCTTTGCCTCCAGAAAATGAAATCATATCTTACCTTAAAAGGTTGTAACAGAAGTGCCAGTCTCTACTTTCCTTTAGGCCTTTTTAAACATCAGAAATAATGCAGTGGATTCAGCTAATGCAGCATGTCAGCATTTGACAGCACATTCAAGCACCTGAGAGTCATGTTACAAGAAGAGAAATGAAAAGTACCAATTAGCCATTGCACATGTTGGGCAATATATCTCACGCCTAAAATCCTTGATGCCTGGTTGAACCATGCTGCTAAACAATAAAGAAGTTACCAATAATCACAAATATGAAAGGCTAAGGAATTTTCTGTTTCCAAGGTGAAATGCAAAAGCCAGATTTTGGCTATAGAACCCTGGAAAGAAAGTGTACATCTTGCAATAGTTATGTCACCCTACACTGCCTTCCCAATTTAAATCATCTTTGTTCAAACAACAGTCCACGTGAATGAACAGAAACAAAGCTCCAGACATGTCAGGATACATCAGCTATGCCAGTTACAGAAAAACAACAGTAAAAGTTTATAAGCTGGTACTAGTTTGAACTGGGAAATGCATCAGAAGCCTATGAGAGCAAAGTATGAGCACTACATAAGCCAGGATGTTGGTGTACATGGAAGACATAGGGAAGTACTTTATGTACCATAGGAAAAGGAGGGACATCCACAGACACGTCTCATTTGCCTGAATAGGCTTTTTTCAAAATTCTCATCTTGCAAGAACTCATACATACGCACAACTCAAAGTGAGTAAGGACACTCCAACTACAGAGGAGTTCATGCCTGCATCACTACAGCACATAAGGCATCTGTCTTCCTCCACAGCAAATCAGCAAAGATGTTCCCTCACTAAGGTTTAGACATTTGTTTTTCAGCTCCAAATCATTTGGTGTGTTTAAACTTCCCTAAACTGCAGGCATGTGCAGATACACAGACACAGTCCCTTGCACTGGATATCCCACCTCATAACCACTCAGAGGTACAGTCCAAGTCAGCTACACCCATCCTGAGGTAGTCCTGATGTTGAACAGTTGCACAATGACACTCCTTTGACATTTGACAGCTATGGAGGGATGGGCCAGCAGAATAACTTGTCTACATCTAGCATGGTTACTCAAGAGAGTTTTAAAGATCATTTTCAGGTAAAAGACACTTCTTTTCATCCAGCTTTTTAAGTATTTCCCTAAAGGTTTTGTACAAACAACTGCTGTGTCTGTAAAACTACAGAGATGGGACCTTAATGGAGTGTATCATATCAGGTAAGAATTAAAGAATATTTATTATAAATTAATTAAAAAACAGCACGAAAAGCATGTCACAGCCCCATGTCCCTACACAGAGAGAGAGAGACAGGCAGGCAGACAGACAGATAGATAGCCAGAGTTCTAATCATACACTGCTTACGAATCCTTGAAACAGCCTCCTAAGGATTGTCTTCATAAATTAAAATAACAAGTAGCATTTGAAGGGAAACTACAAGAGTCTGTCTTTGGGAGGTAGAGAGCAGGAAATGAACTGGGACACCTGAGGGTCTAGAAAGTTAACAACTGTTACGAAACCTGAAATCCAAAAGCCCCAAGCTTAGATGAGGTTTAAGCTAATATTCAGCATTCTTAAGTTACTCCAAGAAAATGGCAGTCAATTTCTTCTCCCCTTTAACACTTCCTCAATATATTTAGTTACACGTTTAGCTATTTAAGTCAACCATGAACATTTTACACAGCATGTTACCTATTTAGGATACCTTAAAAATGCTTTTCTTAGAATGGGGGTACATTCTAAACTGATTACGAGTATCTTCATTTACATAATATTAAAAACTGTAACGCATTAGGAAACTTGAGATTAGTGAAAACAAATTATACCCTTGGAGCTATATATTCACAGGTAATAAGAAGTACCACAATCATTGCATTGCTGTATAACCTCCTGCACTATACTTCTATATAAAGCAGTATGGCAGTTTCCAGATGTTCAATCAACAGTCACACATCCTGAGCTGCTGTTCAAGGACACAAAAACCTGTCTTTCAAAGCCCTGCTGCCATGTGTCCCCCTACCATGGTGTCTAGATCATTCAGGTATTCCTCATGGGTTAATTTTTCTCCAATAGATTTCACATTTTGCACACTGCTGCACAGGTAGCATCGACTGTGTACCAGGTTCTCTCCATAGTTCAGCTGAAGAGAGTTTATGCCCATACCTGGTCCAGATCAGCTTGAAAACACAGTAACTGTGCAATATGAAAGACCAGAACCAGGACATGGCTTGAGCCACAAGATGAACTAGTGACAACTTGGTGGGCATTGCACCTCTTGATCAGAGGGCTGATCAAAAGTCAGAAATCCTTTGGGAGCTAAGATTTATCACATACCTTAATGTTTTCCGTGCCAGATGGAAAGAATGGTTTAGTTTTGCTTTTCATTCCAAACAAATTGCAGCACACATATACACACAATCATCTCACTCCTACATATTCGTGCACAACCAAAACAAAAATATTACACAGCATACCCATTTTTTCCCTTAGAGGAAGAACAAACCACACCTAAATGGTATTAATAAAAACACTTAACACTGGAAAATACTCTGTTACTATGGGGATTTTAAAAAATATATGTAACACTATAAGCAAAATTTTAATCTCTATAGAATGGATGTATGTTTCTCACATAAAGTAATTGTTCTTCTAAACTGCCTCATAAATGGCAATTTAATTTCATCCCCAGGCAGAAAATTTACTCAGTGATTAGCATAACCAAGTCCCAAGTAGAAAGACAAACAGAAATTAATTCAAACACAGTCAAACAATTAAGCAGAGATACTGCATATACAAAGGCAGTCCATTTGCTGAGAAACTTGCAATTTTTACAGGAAGTTCTAATCTTCATAGCATTTTAGATTAAAACAAGGCTTGCTATGCAACAGATATTCCTTAAATTCCCAAGGACATGATGTCACCAATTTTTAATGGAAAATCCACATATCACACAGCACATTTTACTAACTTGACAAGTTAACTACAGCCAGCTAATACATGTATTCCATCTTCTCTCCTTTTCCATTTTAACATTGTTCAACACCTCCTCCCACAGGTTCCTCCAACATATCCACCTCCCTCCAGCAGCCTGATTCACTTACCCAAAGAGGGATTTATGCTGGCCTGAAAAAACATCAGCCCCCTTGTCTTGGGGCTGCAAGGATATGCCTGGCTAACTTACTGAGATATGCCTCAGATGTTGTGTCCAACAAACACTTTAAAGTCAGTTAAAGACATCCTGTGTAGCACCAGAAAGGTAGTTACATTCTTGGTGTGAAGGAGACATTATTTTAAAATAAATTTGAAGATAACATTACAAGTGGTCAAGACACTATTTCCTGGTGAATATATTCCACATTTTTGGGCAGAAAACTTTTAAGTAGTCAAAAGCACTATTCAACCTTGGTACACTTTACTGGCATAAGTTCTCATAATTGCTACAGGAAATAACTAAGGCTATGTCTGCATGGCACAAAGCACCATACTAATTAACCCTGAGAAGACACTAATTAATCTGGGCAGGCAGCCACAGTAACATGACTACTCTGCATCGGGAATCTCCCCATGGTGATGCATCATTCGTGCCATTTGGACACCCCTCCTTCCACCCCAAGCAGTCTCTCTCACATGACAGAAGAGTCTTACACAAAAGATGAACCCTCCATCTCAGAAACTGATACACTGCTCAATTTTATTGAGGTCTACAATCTTCAGCAGACAATGCTGAGCTGTGCATTGCAGCAATTCTTGACAAACAGTGAAATAACTGACAAGTATAACTGGGGATCCATGGCTGCTGGGAGGAGGAATATGAGAGGGTATAACTATGGACAGCCTCCTGGGCTCCAGCAGGAAAGATTTAGAATAGTATCTCAGAGGAGCAGAGTATAATGATAATGGTGATTGTCTGAAAATATCGTGTGGCAATTCAAGCTACAGTCTACTTTCTTACCTATTATTGAAATACGGAGAGACCCTCTAGCACTACTGTAAATGTTCTCGATTTAGTAAGTGACAAATAGCAGATAATGGTGTGGTTGTTAGCACGGTAGGAAAAGTTAAATTGTTGCCAAAGCGACTTTCCTTTCAACATTCTAGTGTTAAAATAAGACCTGGGCTAATGCCAGAACCCTTTATCTGCTGTACCTGATGCCACGTCTTGGTACAGAGAGGTACTCTTCATGTACAGCAATGGTCTTTGAACTTCTTGTGACTTTTAAAAATACATATAGCAAGGACTAATGTACTCAGCAGTACCTTGAAAGTGCCGGTCCCAGTAGGAACTGGTTTTTGAGCAACTGGAGAACAAGAGGGAGAGGAGCGCCTGACACACAATACAACCTGCAGCAGAATGTAGCCTCACAGCCTGCCCACAACACAGGATAGAGAGATGCAGAAGGGTCATTCCCTGTGCCGCAAATAAGCCAAAGTCAAGGAACTGTTTCACGGCCAAGCTGAACAGACAATTTCAGAATCTGAAGAGCCACTGTGCAGTCCCCTCTTCCCCCTCCCCACAAATATATATCTAAAACTGAGGCATTTCTGAAACAATCCTGTTCTTACAGCTTCTTTCAGTAAACAGACTTCCAAAGCACGGCCCATGAATTTACCAGGAGTTACCTGAGCAAGGTGACTCACGTTGCTGGTAAATGCAATACACCAGCTCAGATCCTGGCAGACAGGGCTGGCCTCTCACGTGTCAGTCAGTTCTGCACAGGCAGAGGTCACAGCACGAGAAAGGGCAGCTTTGCCTTGGCCCAGAGTTTGCACTACAGCATTCAGAAGTTGGTGGCTAGTTTCAACACAGGCTGTTTCGTGTGGCAAAAGCACTGGGACAACTGCCTAGCATGAAGCACACTGCAAAGAGACAGGGAGAAATCACATCATTTAACCATTTAATCAAAAGACCCCTTGAGACTTTCACAGCCTCACCAGAGTGCACAAATACTCATTAAGTCTGCCAGGTTCAGCATGGATGCATAAAGATCCTACATCCATGTAAAAAGCATAATTATTCACTTACAAGAAATTAAATTGCGTTTGATAAAGAAGTTGTTCTCACACTTAGAACCAAATACTTCAGCTCACAATCTGAGCTAGAACCACTTCAAGAACCTGCATCTTAGGGAATCCGTATCACTTACATATCCATCTCCATTTCTAGGCCTAGAGGCTGAACTCCCCTTACTTTGGGACGGGCCACATCCCCAGACTTTGAGTTGGAATGAAAATCGACAATAGGGCTCACAGCTTCCTCTGGCACGACAGGAAACCCTGGACCAGGTCACTTTGCTTTGCAAAAGCTTGAGCTTCCCACATGCATGTTGCTTTGCTGCCTTTGGGATTTTCCAGAGGATTTTACCATTGCCTTCCTAGTGATATTCCAGAGCATATACTCCTAAGGAATGGGATTTTTAGAAGGGCTACATAGACCAGCCTTCAAACTCCAGCACTATTTAGGAATGACCCTTAACAGCCACCACACCCTCCTTAAGAGCTCTAAGGAAGTTTCAGAACTGAACCAAGATGAGAATTAAGCCTGTCATATTTTCTGCCTAGAGTTTTGAAAACACAGTGAATCAATGGACCCCAAGCTGCACAGTGCCACTGGGTGGTAGGCTCCTTGCTGCAGCAGGCTGCAATAAGAAGGTTCCTCAAAGGTCACGTATCACTGAGAACCACTGTCATGCCAAGACGGTTTCCCTTGTGCAAAACAGAAGAAAAACCCCAAACATAACAGCTGTCTCATCTGATGTTCTGAATTAATTACTTGAACAAGAAGAGCCAGTAATAAGGTCACTCTGGATTTACCTCCTGTGAAGCAAGCTAATCTAAAATAACCACAGTATGTTCTTACACCTTCAAGAGTACCATGTTCAGACAAAACAGTAAAACAGACACTTTACATGAGGGGTGGTAGACAAAAACAAGCATTTCCAGGGATTCAATAACCAGGAAGGTCAAATAACCAAGCATGTGGTCTCCAACAAAAAGGACAGATTATTCCCCAGAGTTCCACCAGTAGCTCTTAAGAGAACAGCTTTCTCCAACTAAAACTCAAGCCCTATCACTCAAAGATGTTTGACAATGCCCCTCAGAAACCAAGCAGGACAGGAGCTAGACCTAGCATATGCAAGATGGATTAGCAAGGGGAGGACAAGCAGGACACAAGCAGTGCTGGTCAGGATGTTCTATGCTGACATGGTATCATGACTAGCATATTCAGCAACGGCATTGACTGGGAACTCTACAAAACGGACACACAAATGGTAATATTTATGGAATGGTTTGGGTTGGAACAGAGCTTAAAGATCATCTCGGTTCCAATCCCCCTGCCATGGGCAGAGACACCTTTCACTAAATCAGGTTGCTCAGAACTCATTCAGCCTTGCCTTGAACACTTCCAGGGATGGGGCATCCACAACTTCTCTGTGCACCCTGTCCCAGTGCACAGCACTCTCACAGTAAAGAATTTTTTCCTAATATCTAATCTAGTCTCTTTCAGTTTGAATCCATTCTCCATTGTCCTGTCACTACATGCCACTATAAAAAGTCCCTCTCCATCTGTCTTGTAGGCTCCCCTCAGGTACTAGAAGGCCACAATCAGGTTACCCTAAGTCTTCTCTTTTCCAGGCTGAACAATCAGCTCTTCCTCACAGGAGAGGTGCTTCAACCCTCTAATCATCTTGGTATCCCTCCTCTGGACCTGCTCACACAGATCAGTTCCTGTGCTGAGGATCCCAGAGTTGGATACAGAGCTTCAGGCAGGGTCTTATCAGAGTAGAAGGGCAGAGTCCCCTCCCTCACCCTGCTGGCCACAGTGTTTTTGATGCAGGCCCAGGATACAATTGGCTTTCTGGGCTGTGAGTACACACTGCTGGCTCCTGTCCAGTTCCTCATTCACTAATATTCCTGCCCTTTCTGCCAAAAAATAAGTAGTGAGACTCTCATAACAATATTAGTACTCTTTCACTCTCCACATACAGAAAAAAAATACATTGAACACTGTATTTTCATGCTCCAGCTTACAGACATTAAGGTTGTAGTTTAACAACATAATGTCTTAAACTAGACTGAGGAAAACATATGCATGTACAGTGTGATTTTCAACATATATTTTGCCTGAACAGCTAAAAAATACACCATATAAAATTGCAAAAGTCCCCTCTACCCACACAGCGCGTAAAACATGAAGGTCACCGAGCAAAGCAACCTCTACCTATTCTGCCTGAAAAGCTGCAGGCTCTCCCTTGCGAGGGCAGCCAGCAAAAGGCAGGGGTGGGAGAGCCCAGAATGGGAAAGTAGATGAAAATGCCAGTGCAAGCTTTGCAGCTCTGCTTTATCACGTCAGCATGCTTGTGGGTGCTCAGGGTCACTGTGGATGAAAAATCACCAATTTAATTGTTGTCCCAACACAGCTTCTGTCAAGTAGACTTCGATTTGTGCAGGACTATCCAGGTTGTTGCAGCAGTTTGCCCACCAGAAAGAGATACAGGAAGGGATTCGTGCGTGCACACACACACACAGACACACTCAAATAGTCCTTCGACATTAAGTACTGCCATTCAAAAACAAATCACCACTTCAAGCCACAAGTACTCTCCCATTTAGATATATTTTAAATAGTCCATTAGGTTGCAACACCAAAATGTACTCAGTGACACAAACCAGATCAGGTTTCACTATTTCTTGAAAGAGCAAAAAATAAAATACTAAACTTACAGGGCTGCTAGTCCATCGTTCCTCTCTGGCACACCACACCATACATTATTTAACTGCAATGCCTGAAACGTAACTTGACCTCTCTGGGAAGGTGGGTGGTATTATTCAAGCTGAAACATTAGAAACATGCATAATTACGCTGGGTATTTGCCACAATCTTTCATCCGTGAAACAGTATGAATGGAAAAGTCACACTGACACTCCAGGCTTAGATTATGTCAAAATCGTCAATTAAGATTTTTCATGAGGTCCTGAGAGAAGAAAATTTTTTAGAGCAGGAGAAATTCTCTGGACTCAACTGTGTCTATGTTACAAAGACAAAACATCACTGCTGCCAGCACAAAGTCAAGTAAGCTAAACCATGAATTTTGAGCTTTCTGCCCACCAATGACAACACAGTGTCAACTTTGCTTGCCTCCTACCCCACAAACCCCTTCATGCAGCACTTCTGAGGATGCCAGCCACAGCACCAACCACATCGTGTCATTCATCATCCACCAGTTTCTGCTTAGTGATGCCCATCACACATCTGTGTGGTGCCTGCCTGCTCCTCAGCACAACCAAAGGACACTCGGCAGATTCAGGCCACCCATAGGCCTGGCTGGGATGAAAACACACTGGAAGGGCAAACAGCGCAGTTGCATGAAGACAAGAGACCATGACTGCTACAGACTCCACCAGCACCCACAACTCACATCATGGCTGCTTATGCCTATCCCCTTCTCACCAAGGACACAGTGTCCTCTGCATGTAGCCTTCTCTTTCCTCCCTCAAGGAAAGCAGCATCCACCTTTCAAATTTTGGGCAGCAGAAACAGAAGACAAATGAAATACCATAAGCCAGTATTCACAGCTGAAGCCTAGTGAAATACACAACACTTTCAGAACTTTTAAGGATAGAAGACAACAAAACAAATGCAAACATTTTCTTCAGAGGGAGAAAATGCAGTTCACATGAGAGCAGCACTGCACAGACATGTCAAACTACAGTCTTCTGTAATATTAAGCTCTCATATTCCTCAAGACCTAGCTGCACTCTTGACCAAGGGAGATGCAGCATTATCCATAACTGTTGTGATCCCAGTTGCCCCTGAACTTAATTTGATACTAACATCCATATGTGGCTGTTCTGGGCAACTAACCTGGCCATTGCCTTTTTCTGATGGAACTTCCAGCATTCTTGATTCAGCCCATTTCATTCTTGGTGCTTCTCATAAATATATGTGTAATACAAGTATTCATTTCAGCTAATTCCCCATGCACTCGGGACAATGCATGCATCTGGAACACTGTTCTAGCAGAGATATATGAGTAATTCTAGAATCATTCTTCCGTTGTTTTTTAAGCAGCCTAGCTTCCTGTATCTCTTACTCTTGTTTATATACTTGCAGTACTCTGGAAATCATGGCAATGCATATAGTGAAGTACCCCTTGATACTCTGAGTTAGATTTTGTAGTTTCTATGACCTGTGTTTTTCCCTTATGCAGGATAATTATGTATCTCAGGGAACACAAGTTGGCACAGTGACCACGTACAAAGAAGGTAATACCTCAGGGCAGTATTTTTGGCATGTATTTGAACTCTCAACATATAAAAACTGGTGGTTGTCGTGTTATTATGACTATATAAGCTGAACTTGCTGGTGATTTTTTATTTTTTTGGTGAGTTTTAAATCTGTCCTGGCAAATAATGGTTTATGCAGAGTTTAAACCCTGCATACTTTCATACATACTTGTGAAAACTGCAGACAGCTTTATTTTGAACATTCTTGCCCTCTTCCACATAACCTAAAAAAGAATTAAAATATTACAGAGCAACCGTCTTAAGCCTTACTTAAAATAGCTATTCAAAATGTCTGAGCTATGTGATGAAAATGAAAGTCAAACAAAAGTGGCTTGTGGTGAAACAAGAAGAAATAGAGCAAAGATCTGAGTTTGCATCAAATCCTGGTTGGAATAATAATTGCCACTGTGTAAGAGCAGGAATTTCTCCAGTCTGTTTCAGTATTTGCTATTCCGAAAGACAAAAAATAAGGAAAAAAAAATCAACGTTAGAGTTTTAAATTCCAGTTTAGAAGTGGTTTGGTAACAACCTTCCCCAAATCATTTTCCCAGGAAAGAATTGCAAGAGCACAGAGCTAATTAGGGCTTGTCAGTTAAGCTCTTTCTCCTGCTTTGTTCAGAAAATTAGACAAATAGCTTATCCATGGGTAGACCTGGGGGCCTTTCACAAATAGTTTGTATTCCACTGCAAGCTTAGGCACATTACATAAACATCTGGAGCACCCACCAGAAACGAAAATACCTCCCCACCTCTGCCCTACAGCAAATGTCTTCATGACACTGTTTCATCAACAGTCACATAAAACAGTATTATAGTGGGATTCCATCCCAAAAATGTCATCTATAGCATGTCTATATGTACCTGAGGTTTTGGGGTAAAAGGGAGGAGGGGCAGGTAATTCCTGTGCACAAACAAGTTTTCCAGTCTTCCTTATCGGTACTTAACGTCTGAAAGAAAAGGCTATTTCCAGAATGGCTGGAAACCAGGCTGCTTTTGGGGGAAACAGCAGTGAAACTAGGTATGCTTATCTTTTCCATGGAGGTGCAGTCCAGTTTGGAAGTCCTCTTGTTATCCAGAAAGTAAGACAAAGACAAGTCATCCAGATGCACAAGTCAGATCAAGAGCACAGAGAAAACCACACTGTATTAAGCATGGGGACCTGCAAATTCTGTGTTGACCATGCAAGGGCCCACAACTAATAAACCAGTTGCTCACAATGCAGCAGATACTTTGATATCACATTTCATGGCACAGCTAGATTAGAGGTAAGAATCTACTTGCTGTGTGAGCCAAACTATATGTAAGGAGGTAAAGGCACACAGTTCTCTTTAGTGTGCTTTCCCCAAAGTCCTAGAACAGAAATAGGAGGGCCTTCAGTTTATCTGCAATCCTGCAGACATCTTTGCAGTTTAGCAAGCCTAATCACTGGGCAATTTTTGGTGTAGTTTTTTTTCAAACCTGATTGTACCTTACTGCACATTACAGTAACTGCATAATAGGTACAGCTTAGCTACCTCAAAATACTCCCTTCACAAAAACAGGGAAACAAAGTCTTCCTTTTCACTGCTGCACCACAGGAGAGCACTGAAAGCTTCTGGTAAGAAAGACAAAGACAATAGCAGACAACCAGTGTGATAAACTACCCTTCACATTTTATTCCAATGAGTAGTAATTACGTTTAAAAATACACAAAATCCATGCATGTGTTGAACATGAAAGAAGCTGTCCTAAGAGCTAGATGCTCTAAGATCACATTTCAAAGCAATGCAATATCATTCTGTTAATCTTTTGGGAAAACCAGCAAGGATATTCTCCTTCAATGTAATTAAGGCAGGAATTCCAGCCTCTCCACTGTGACCTTCTGCAGGAATCTCAGGGGTCAAGAGTAGCAGCTTGTATGTGTCCTCTACAGTGCTAATATATCTGAACTATCAACACAAACCTTCTGTAACAACAGAACCAACTAGCGTCAGGGAGGGAAGAGGGACATGTAGATACACTCGAAAACTGCCACAAAAAAGCTTCTACGTGATCGAAACTGAAAAGTTGTTTCTCTAATGGCGGTTGGAGAAATTTCATTTTTTTACTCTGCAGCTGGAAAAAAGTTGACATATTTACTTGCATGTTTTACTCTCAACAAATATCCAGACCCTATCAAAACAGTAACGAATTAAATACTTGTTTTCTTAGATCAATGGTTAGTGAACAAAATGAAGCCAAGAGAAAGGCTACTTGTTGCTCAGTGAACTGCTAAGCAGAAAGAGGGAGGGTTTGGAGAAAATGTGTTGGGATTTTTTTAGCCTTTGAGCCACATCGCAGTAAATCCGCGGTGAAACCTCATTAGCAAAAGCAAAGCTGCAGTCTGCAGTGACAGTGCTGCTACTTGCCCTTCATACTGCAGCAGCCACGCTCTCCTTCCGCAGCGCTTCTCAGCAGTGACTAACTTACAAGGACTGCTCCAGGCAAGGGCAGCAAGGACAGGCGAGGTGTGCGAGGTGGGAATGGCAACAACCCAGCTCTGCAAAGGCCCTGGCTGGTGGAAACCCTAACTGAACCCTACTCAGCATGCTTGGTGTAAACTGTCTCAGGCTGGCCAGCATCACATCATGAACAGAGATAATCAAAGGGGTTTTTCTCCTCATTCTTAACCTTTGCAATCTGAGAACAGTGAAAGAGGACACCACCTAGCAAGAGGCTACTAATTAATTCCTCCTCACCCAGGCACAGCAAGGGTTCTAGCTCCAAAGTATCTGCTTCTGTAGGAATAAGCACTTGACAGCATTTTAAGGAAGAGGTTTCAATTGTTCTGAAAAATATCATTAAGAGACACAATCACCTCACAATCACCTCACTTTCCCTATTAGCAGCAAGAAAACGTGAAAGAAAGGCAGCATCCTTCTTGCTTGGTTAATTGTCAGAGCACTAACTACTTACCCCGCACAGCAGTCTTGCCGGGAGATCAGAAACCCAAAGCCAGATGCTTTCAAAAGTGTAACACGAGGGAGAGTTCTCGCATCACCTCTTAGTTGAACAGGCTTCGCTGAAATAAACCATCTCTAAACAAGTTGCAACAGAACAGAGATGCCTTTCTATAAAGGCAGGACCAGAGTGCAGTTGCAAGTGACGTGCCAGTTTAAGACACGGGCAACTAAGGGAAAGAAAACTGTTGTCTTATGTGCTCAGTTATCTTGGATCAAAGGCTATAAACCACTCCTTGGTTATAATACTAAAAGAAGAAATGAGTCAGACAGAAGGAATAATAATGGAAAAACACCAATGGATCCCACAAGAACAGAGTTCAGAACACTTAACACTAAGGACCTCAAGCATTTTCTGACTAGCAATAGTTTGTTTGCCTACCAAGGTTGCTCTCGTAGTACTATCACAACACAAACACCAGAACACTCAAGAGCAAGAGTCAAAACTCCTGGCTGCCATTAGGCAGATATAGCCAGAAGTCAAGTATCATCTGAAACATCTGCAACTCAGCTGTAGCCTTTCGGAATACCACATTTATCAAAAATTTGAAGGACAAATCCTCCTGCATGAACAAAGACTCAATAATCTGAAATATTTTCCTCTTCATTCTATTTGTGACTGGGATGACCCTCATTTTAGCCAGGACAAAAAACCGTGGAGTTATTTAAATTAATATTTTGTTTGGGGTATTTTTTATGAGGCAGGACAAACTATTAACTTGTGCCACACACAAAGTAGCTCTAATGTCATCACCCTTTTCCAGTTACATTTAAATGCTCTAAGCACTACTTCTCTTCACTACTGCTTCTACCCAGAGTGTAACAGAAGCATCAAGACCACCTCTTCACAACTCTGTAAGTACGAGTGGCAACAGGCCAAGTGGACAAACACAGGCAGTGCAAAGGACCTTTTTTTTCTGTGTTGCCACCTTCCGAGTACACAGAGTGCTTGCTCAATTCACAGGAGATGTGCAGCCTAGCCAGCTGTGTTTTCTCACACCAATTTTTCATTCCTTTGTCCCATCCTTTTCTTTTTACCCACCCACACAGCAATCTCAGCACCTATTTTCCCTCAAAAAAGAAAATTATAGTTTCTAGCCTTACCACAGCATACAAATTTCACTGAAATCTGAGAAGCAAGCATATTTTACATTGTTTGAACCTGAAGAGACACCTGCAACTCCGTCTCAGGTGTGCAATTCAGAGCCAACAGCAAGAGAATAAAATGTCAAGGACCTGATATTTTTCTTAAAGCATACCAGATTTTGTGCTGAGCAAAACCAGGAATATTTGGTTTGGTTTCTTTCATTTTAAAGCAGAAATCCTCCAAGGCAGGATACACCATCGTTGATTAATGAGTTCCCCTGTACAGGCTCCTTTCTGACAAACTGACTGGTTTCAAGCCCTTTTTTGGACAGGTAACCAAGAAGAGGTTAGCTAGAGGACTCTGAAGATGCAGCAGGCTGGATCAGGAATTGCTGGTGGCCAGAACCCAGACCCGGTAGGAAGGAAGTACACAGCTGCCTTCTTTGTGATTACCACGCATTTCACACCAAAGCTGTCAGATCTGAAGAACATTACATAGAACAAAAGGCATAGGGACACATTTCCTACTGAACTCTGTTACTTTTCTCAAAAGCAATCAAATGCCCTGTTTTTGAGTGTAAGAGTGAGGGAGAGTCCTTCCCAACCTGGAATGAACACACTTGTGCACAGTCCCTCCTTTTACGCTGTGTACATCTCTACTTGGCCTTGCAAGCTGTTGCGGGATGACTCAGTTTGTTACTGATTAACATCTCACTTCAAGTCTCTTCTGCGTGCCTCAATCCAACTCTTCTCACATCAGTCAGGCATCCTGACACCAAGCATTTCTTACGGTTTTGCCCTTAGGTGTAGTAAATACTAACTCAATAGCCTAGAGTTCACCATGTACCAGCAATTTTCTCCTCCTCTCTCTAGAGCACAAACCCCACTTCCTTGCAACCACACGGTCCCGCAGCACAAGCCTTTCACGTCCCCAAATGCAGTGCAACCAGCAGAACAGCGCTGCCATCCCAGGTTTCCATGCATAAAGCGTCAAGAAGAGGTGTCAGGGGGATGGTGCCCGCAGATACCTCCTAGATGCTGGTTCCATCCACCATGCAATGTATCAACCACTCGTTTCTGGAGAGTGGGGCCTGTGCCTCCTGCCCAGATAGGGTCTGTGTGAGTGTACAGGGAGCGGAGATACTTCAGGGTGACTGACAAACATAATACTTCAAATCAAAGACCAGGGAGAAACAGCCTACTCCGGTTTGAAGTGTATTTCACCCAAATATAATTTTTATAGACAAAAAAAAATTCAACTTGTTCCTAAATATTGAAGAGAAGGTATCCATGCTTCATAATGCGCCTGCTCTCACGAATAGTCATCCAAAGCTATGTGCTGGCATGGACAAAAAGCACCACCCCCCAAGAAGCTTTTCAGTAACAGCTGCTGAAAATTGGCATTTCCCAGCCAGTACCTCACTGCCTTGCACTGTGACCTCCCCACTCCCACCTTGTCCCGAGGCACCAACACAACCTTATTCAGCTTCATTTCCTCTCAGCACACAGTCTCAAGCTGAAGACATCCATTTGTGCCTGCAGCTCATGCTTCTCCCACCAGCACTGACACCTGCACAGGCATGCACACACTTGCCCCCAGAGCAGCACCCTACCAAGGGAATCCCAAGCACAAGATCCCACCCTTTCTCCTCACTTTGCTTCCACAGTGTGACATTTCCAAAAAAATACTTGCAAATGCACAGATAAAGAAGCTGTGAAGACTGCAAAGTCAGGCCCAGAGGGTCTTGCTTTACCACATTTTTGCATGGCACAAGGAGCACTCAAACCCTGCAACTCTGAGAAGTCTCGAAAGCAGGCATGGGTGAGGTCATATCTCCAGAACTTCACAAAGCCTCCAAAGGCCAAGGCAGTGCAAAGTGACACATGACTGTCTTTCAGAAACAGGCAGAAGAGGAGGCAAAGAGACAAGTCACAGCTGACACCGGAAATTTGTTCAGTACTTTCAGAGTTGCATCAAGAAATGGCTGGGAGACTTAGTGGCACACCTGATGATCCTTTTTCCAAATGTGATCTCTAACCATCCATGCAGGCTGCTCTGTGAAATTAGCAGTGACAACCCCAGTATTATTTGGGTGATAGCCAAAAATCACTGCTGTGCCAGGAGTACTGGTACTTCCTATGAACATCAGACAATATTTATCTATGTGTCAAACCCATAGTTTAGCGAAAAAGCAGTTAATTCACACAACAGTGCTTTGATCCTCTGACAAATCATTTCCTGGTTAAAGTCGAAACAATACAAAGGACTTTGGACACCAACCAGCTGTCACACTTTGTGAGCGGGCACTAAATCCCATACAGCTGGATAGGAAAGGAAAGATTTATGTGGTGGGAGGGGAGCAAATGGTCCATTTGCATTCACAACATGTGAGAAGTTGCTTATGGAGAGGCAATTCCTTCCCTTGCTACCTACCTGAAGCAAGCTAACAGAACAGGGATCCATCAAAACTCACTAACAGGAAAGCAAGAAGTTGCAGACGCTTTGACAGTACTGAAGTACTACAAAACTTGTTGGATGTATTACAGCTGGGGATGTCCTGTGTTAGAGATGAGGTTATTTTGCTTTGCTCACCAAAGAATTCTTAAAAATTGGCAGATTTCTAAATGCAATGGCCCATTTGCAACCTTTGAGCTTGAGCTGAGTGAGGAAAACAAAGTGAGACAGCATCTAGGAAAACAAAGCAGAGCTGAGGTTTAAGAGTCATGGCCTTTCAGCCTGCTTAAAATTCACATACTCATAACCTTAAAAAAATATTGATGCTAGCAAACCTCAACATTCTCCTTCAGATATTCTCTCAGTACAGATATATTAATATTTTCCCATATTTCTACTGGCAAATAGAGCACGTGGCAATTAAAAAGAAATGCAGCTTGAGGGAAAGCAGATTAGCAGCGTATTTTGCTACATAGTTCTAGCATGATGAACTCCTAAATAAAAAAAATTTAATTCAAGGTGTTGAAAGAAACAGTCCACAAAACCACATAAGTTCTTCCAAGCTTCAGCTTCACTTTCTTTTTAACTTTTGTGTTTTATTACCAGGCTTTGAGAAACTGATTCTACAACCTCATAAATCGATAGGCTATAATACACAATATGAAAAAGAAGAGACTGACTAACCTTTGAGATGCTCTTGATCTCTGGATGTTTATTAGCTTATTTTCACTAAAGATGTCATAAAATTTAACTCTTGAAAGTTCTCCTTATGACAAACCTGTTACTTTTCTATTATTTCACATTAAAACAAGTTTTTCGGCAGGCAGCTCTCAGATGTGCTGCCTGACCTGCCACCTGCCTACTTCTGAGAGATCAGCGTCTTCACACTTAGCAGCACAAAGGGACCAACTTGATAAAACTCATGCCGGGCACTTTGAACTGCCTAACACCAGACATTACTCTGACATTACTCCAAGCCTTTCATGGGGCTCTGTTGTGATGCAAATACAATCCCCAGACACAAAAAAGTCATTAAATTTGAATTAGGACTTATAAGTAACTGGCAAGCTGAAGAAAAAATCTGAGTTAAAAGGAACACCAAAGAAAGATCTACAAAGAAAATAGGAAATGGCAGTTTACAACTACATTTCAGCAAACATAAGGAAACACAGGTATGAGGACCGCAGGCTCAGCCGCTTCGCTTCCCCAGTGCAAGGTGTGCACTCACATCACCTTCCTTCCCGCAAAAGCCTGACTGAACTTTGTTACGCAGCCCTGCCTGTGGGCTGAGAAAATTGACAGCATTTTAACTTTGGAGCCATCTGTTCAGCCCACTGGTCACTCTGGCGGGCAGACAAGGCTAATACTAGCAACAAGCCAGCTCTGTTTTGGACTCGGAGCCAAGGCCAGCCCATCTCCAGCCAAGCTCCCAGGAGCTCCCCAGCTGCTGACCAAACAGGGAATTGAGCAAACTGGGCAAGAGCAGAGAAAACACGCACATGGTATTAGGTCAGGAGTTAAAATATCTCAATGACCTGCAACTTCCATCATGAACAGAACTGATGAATGCCAGAGCCACAACGAAGACAAATTCATTTACATAAAAACCAAACCAAAACAAAAAACATCCAGGCTCTGATGCAATTTCTCTCTCCTGATAGCAGGGTCTTCTCCCTGGGGAGGGAAGAGGGGGGGAATCAAACCACAAATTAAACTGAAGTTTTCAAGAAACTATTGAGGAAATGGATGGAGCTAGTGGAGACTTCCTAGATCAGAAAGAGCAGCATCTCAGTATAGCAAGACGAATACTATCCCTTTTTTCATGGTAAGAAAGATAATTTGGAGCCTCTTTGCCTGTAACTCCATCTTCAACATCAGCACTATCCATCATTCACCTCATCTTGGTCCTGATCAGGCCATCAGAGATGAATTATAAACCTGTCATGCAGCACAACAGCGTTTTTTCTACAGTAACAAAACATAATTAATTCATACAGAATTGTAAAACACAAACTGAGGCTAGTTTTCATCCAGAACATACTGAGCTGTAACAACAAGCTCTCAATTAGCACGGTAACAGTGAAAGGAAATGAAGAGGTCAGCTCAAAAAAATCATGCATAAATCAGGCTAGAGGAGTGTTCATAGCTAAAAAACCCCACCAGATTCCTGAAGAAATCAGGAAGAGCTTAAGAGAGCAGTTGGCAGTGCAAGCACATATTTTGTGCCACAGGCACAGCTGGTCACAGCCCATGGCCAGAGGAGAGAGTAGTGAGGGTGGTCATCCACAGCCCCCACTACCCAGTGGTCAACACAAAGTTCAGGCTAGGAAGTACTCACTAAAGCAACCGTGGCACCTCTAATTATTTATGCATTGGCCCCTGGCCAAATGTGTGGTTTATCCCATGTTGTATTCTGTTCTCTTATTGAGAAGATGACAAAAACACAAGTTCTCAGACATCATGAACAAGACAAAGTCAGGCCAACACTCCTTATCAGGAAAAGTTTCTTTTCTGTGCACTGCCATGAAATAGTATGTGTATCTTTTATTAGCTACACATAAATTTTCCTTGCAGCACTAAGCCTTGAACTTGGTAATAAGAATAGTCCAGTACATGTTCTTTTTCCATTTCCAAACTAGAACATTTTGTAAGACTGCAGCAGTCTGAAAAGTCATGGTAGTCACTCACTGCTGGTGTGTCACAGTGAGAGGCAGCTGTATCTTCCCCCGCCCCGCCACTTGGAAAGAGGAGAAAAGGACTTGCACTACTGGTTCATTAATTCTGCTTCTGCAATAGCCCTGTGAGACAAAGTTTAAAAGTAGCAGAAATTTTATGACAGACTGAAAATGTGAGGCAAAGGACAGTTTCTCAAGAAAAAGTTTTACTTGTCAGATTAGACAGAAAAGCTTGAACTCAGTCAGAAACAGCTCTTTCACTTCTCCCTTTTATTTCTTCTATTTTCTTCTTGTTGCCCTCCCTTTTCTGTATTGTCTTAGAGAGTTTGAATAAACAGAGCAAGCATTCAGGGGCAGGGTGAAAGAGGAGGAACAGGCACAACTTGATGGACAGTGAACAAAGTGCGCACTAGATAGAAAAGTTACAGGAAATAAAAGGAGTCCAGAGAGCCGAGACAGAGGAATAGCAAAAGCATGAGAAGAGCCAAGATGTTTCACGGACATGCCTGGGCAAACGTTCAAGGCCAGGAAGAAAAAATACCAGAAGCCAGGAGTTACATCGTGCATCTTTGTGCTGCAGTAAAATCTAACCCAAACATCTCCCAGGAGGAATCCGTTGGCAATGCCACGAGGATTTCCACTCCAGCAACGTATTCAGAGATGGGAGAAACCAGCTGTGTTAGATATGCAAACCTCTCCTAATCCCTCTTAATCAATAGGCAGCTGGTCATCAACCTGGCTTAAGTGGTCAAGATGAGGCGATGGGCACAGATGGGACAATGAACTCATAAGCTTAGTTGTGAGGGCGGCTGGCCAGCCAAGGGCCAGTTAGAGCTGTATGCTTTGAACGTGTTTAACTTCCAGTATCAAAACCAGTGTTTCTAGCAGAGATATTCTAAGCCTCTTCATGTCTCTGCACTGCAGTCAGAAGCTTCCTGGTAAATCTCAGAATTATTCTCCTAATTCTCCAAAACCAGCAGGAAGTTGATTTCCATTTTTCTCAGGAGACTGCTGAAACTCACATCTCCATAAGCTGCACAGCCATCCCTCTTTGGGCAGATGAGGCGCTGTGTGTGGCAGGCTAAGAAGGTGGGAAGAAGTACCATTTCAGGTACTTGGCTTCTGCGTGCAAGTTAAAACCACCTCAGCTAAGGCCAGTCTCTTTCTAGCAACAGCCAGGATAACACACTGCAGTTAAATCCGCACCTGAAAGCCACCATTGCTTTAATTAGACTCAGTAAAATCCAGGTCTTTTCAGTCTAGACATGGTTTAGCAAGTGCTTTTATGTGAGTAATTCATTAAGAGTGAACATAGTTCTTAAAGGAATTAGATAATTCATCACATGTGAAGTTTTATCTGGAGCTTACCTCAGTTTTGGCAAAAAAAAAAAGGCAGTTGGATTTTGACAGAGCAAAGACAGTCTAACATAAGCATTCAAGCAACAGTACAAAGAAAGATTTTACTTGGGGAAGGAAGTTCCGCATTGAAGCTATCACTTTTCCAAAGTTTAGCCAGCCACAAAAGGCTTTCCGTTCAGAGCAAGAGCATTAAACACGACAATTTGTGACACAGCACAGAAACATGAACTTGAGGCAATACAGAACACAGAATTCATCCCTTCACTGTGGCCCCTCTTGTAGTCTCTGTACTACTTTGGGGTTTCGGTAAAGTTCTACAGATAGGAGAGAGAAAAGGTACATACAGAGTAACTACTGCTTCTGACCTATGGTACATATACACAGGTCACACATCTCTTTACAGAAATTTCAGGCAGGAGTATCAGAGCAGTTTTGTGGCTTGACAACTTCTGCACCGAAATCAAAGTGAGGAGATGCTTCAGCTTCACCAAAGTCAATTTAACTAAGCTTCAACATAAATACAAAAAGGTTGTTGGATGACAGAAAAGTGTTAGTAGTAGCACTACTGTGCTCCTAGCTGTGCACAAATACATTATTGTTATTTTTTATTTGCTCAAAGAATCTCTGGCAGAGCACTAGTAAAAAAATAGGGAATATCTGCTCACTGTTTCTAAAGACTGAAAAGAAGTTCCTTACATACCCAGCTGGTTCCTCTACAGGGCACCAACAGTATCACAGGCCGGCCAGGCCTCCCCCTTCAAATGAGACTCAGCACTGCTGCAACAATGGCTGTAACTGGACATTGTGTTAAAACAATATTAACAGTTGCACTTGAATGCACCAGAATGCATAACACAACCCATAAATCGTCTCATTTTCAATCAAGGAGTTGAAGAGATGTTATTTTCTGCAACACATTGAGAAGAAAGCCCTGAATCACTTTTGTGATGCAAATTATCAGGTTGCTTGGAGGAAGAGGCAAGGGAAGAAGAGTTTTTTAACCGAAATTACAATGAAACTTCCTCCCTACACAATAGTCACAGACACAGCTCCCATGGAGCCACCTCCAGGACACCATGGGTTTCCTTCAGACCATGCACAGCCAAACCTCTGGCCCCTCACTGCACACACTCCTCACTGCTGCATGCATCTGCCATCTCGCTCACCTGCAGTCACTGAAGAGACCCTGAACTACCCAGAAGGGGCACCAAATGTGTTTAAACCGCGCGATATAAATCACTGCTCTTCCATGAAGGTGCAGCTACAAGGAAACTTCTTTACCAAGCAGGAACAGCCTCCAAAGCAAAACACCATCCCAAATGAAATGCAGCTCAGGAATGTGAGCTATGTTGGCAGGGGGGGCTATGATGGATATGAAGGGAGGACAGGAGCAGGCAGACTGCCTTCACAACAGCCGTTTCCTAGCCAGGGAAGAGGACCAGCTTAGCTGCCCTCCCTCGCTCCATGTATGTGCATGCAGAGCTCGAGAATGTGAGCAATGTGGACTGGGGGCCAGGGGGCTTTGCTGCCCGGGAGAGAGGGATGGGAGTGGGTACTAGGGAAACAACACAAAAAGACCAAGAGGCAGCTCGGGTTGCTGCAGAGTTGTAGGGCTCTCATTAATGGGGGGACCTGTGGAGGGGTCACAAGGCTTGACTGCAGGCTGCAAACCAGCAAAGTTACCTTTTGTCCCACTCACTCTGCACTTGAGGAAACAAACTCCACTTGTAGTTTTCCAATAAACCTACATGTCATTAATTTCTACCAGCTAAAACAAACTGCATAAATCTCCCCGGGTTTTGGCTAGTTGCTGACATAAAAAACATACCAGCATTAAGAGTAATAAACACATGCACTTAATACTTCCCAAGCCACAGATTTAAAACTCATCTGTACCAGAACAAACCTCCTCTCTCCAAGGCTAACAAAAGATGAAGTTGCTACAGATAGCAGACCTGAACCCTCTCGAGCCTGCTTCAGCCAAAACCAACAATTCCTTACAACGTGCAAAAACATTCAGTCACCTGCTTATTTTTAAGGTTCTTGAAGAACTCAATTTTATTTCTACCATATTTTCCGGATCCCCAGGTCTTGGTCCAACTACTGAGTGACTGAGCACCGCCTATCTGACTGGAAAAGCAGCTACCCAGGAGGGGCTCATGCCGGCAGCCAGTGGCCACCTCCCACCGTTGGGTCTCGCCGGACTGAGCACCGACTGCACCTCCTTAGCGCGCCTACCACATAACTCGTGACAGGCATGATGTGTGCCCGGACACAAAGAAGGGTTTGTTTTCCTTAAATTTCCCCAGTGAGAAAGCTCCTGGCAGCCACTAGTACTTTCGTTGATGTGATCTCGCAACATTTCTTAAAAACATGACAGTAGGCACAAGAAGCAACAGCGATGGGGTGAGAATCTGCAAGAAAAACACAAAGGAGACAAGGACCGAGGGACAAATCACACATGGGATCAGGATCAAGACTAAGGCAACTCTCACTCCTCACAGGGGCACACATCAGAGCCCTTATCTACTCGATAAAAACCCGTGAGTAAAGCAGTATCACAAGAACAAAGAAAGAAGTACTTATCAAGTTTGTCAGTCTGGTTAAACGATGCCAACAAGATACATAAACTACAGCTAACCATGCCTACATCGTTTCCAGCACCTCCTGGTTTGAGAGTCATTCCATCTTGGTCTTCCTGAAGGTGATTTCATCTCATCTGTGAATGTTACTGACTTGCCATACGCAGAAAGCTGTCTGAGCAGCCTGCTGGTAAAACACGCATTGAGAAAATACTCAGTGATGCCAGAGGAAGACTGGCATTCATGAGGAAAGAAAACCCTTCAAGAGCTTATCTTTGGGACTGGGGAGAGGGGTGGCAGAAAGACAGTAAGTTAGAAGTTTAAGAACAAGTTCAGTCCCACTTGTCAAAAAGGAATGGAACTCAATGGAATCTTAAGGCTTAGAAAAAGCAATACAAGAACAGATTTTTAGCTTAAGATTAGTCCAGGATAAAGACTATTGTTTTAACAGTGAAGTTATTTATTGAAAAACGTTGAGTGTGGTTTTAAAAAAATACCATAAACAGCTTAATTCTAGTCACACTCATGTAAGTCCAGATGGCCCACCTGAAAAGAGACAGATGACTTTCAACGCCTTAAAAACAAAACAAAAAACTTGACTCCCTTGCCCAAGAACCCTAACAACCTACAGTTTGGTTTGGATTCCGTCCTCCCCCCNTTCCACCTTGGTATAGCTGCATGATACTCCATTACATCCACACAAAGTTTGAACAACTGTCCTCCACTTTGTTAGGATTTCTCCAGTCATTCTGCAGCCATCTTTTACTTCTGCTCCTTTGTGCACTTACACCACACAGAACAAAAAAGCTAAGCCTAGCCTGCCAAATTACTTCGGCTTCCTGTCCCTGTTTGCCCCAGAAACCCAATTACAAAGTTAACTCATGCTAATGGAGCCTGAAGGGATGTGCACTCACGCTCAGCTACGTGAAATGTCCCAGTGAATGAAGAGCCTGATTTTTACCCTGTTTTGGTATCTGAAATATAAACAATGCACACGGAAGTTATCTACTGCAGAATGATAGATACATCGTGGTGCATCTGTGGCTAACTGGAGTGAAAAGTCAGATTCCTATATTTGAGTCATTATCCATTAAAGCACTCTGCTAAAACAAACAAACCTAAAAAATCCATCACAGTAGGACTGACCCAAGCATCAGTCACTACTCTGACAAAAGATTCAGCTAAACTGAATATCTTCTCTTAGAAGGTATTTTGCCGTGTCTACAGGGACAAACACTTTGAAGGGAAAAAAAGTAACAGCTCTGCTCTAAAGCAGCCTTCAAAAGCTGGACTGCAGCGGCATAGATTATGTCTTAATGTATCAATCTACTAACATTGCAAGGATACTGAAGAGGAGGAATTTAAACAGTACAACCTGTCTACTAGTAGCAGGGTTAATAACAAAGCACTGGTGAGAAAACACCCAAAGGCTTAAATAGCATTTGCCAAGCTGCATAACACAGAAGACCTATAAACTCTTTCCTTCCAATTTATCTTCTGTTGGAAGTCTAGAAACTGGGGGGAAAACTCTGTGATATTGTTTCATTTCATAACTGTGCATATCTCAAGTGCCCATGCTTTTGTCTCACAATCAACATCTTGACTGTCCTTTGTTACTTTTTATATTCTAATTTTAAAACACTCAAAAGCCATAAATAGAAAAGCTCCCGAGTCTGCAATGTTATTTTTCCCAATCACTGCATTTCTTGGCAAATTCTCTTTGGAGAAGGACAGCCACATGTATCTTTCTTTCACTGTCCAAATCAGATTACTTTGGCAGAACCCTTAGAGAGAACCTCTGCCGTATGCTGAAACAGGGATGAAAAGAGCGTAATTTAGAGAGAGTTCACTATTGTCTGAGGTCCCTGGGGGCTTTTTGACACAGCTGTTCCAAAACAGCTCAGGAATGAGCACCATCCTTTTCTCACTCAACAGCTCATGAAGTGAATGAAAACACTGATGGAAGCCCCACCATGCACTGCTATGTTTATGCACCTAAACAAACACATTCAACCTCTGACATTCTCACTTCAGGGAAGACTTCAGCCTTTATCCTGAAAACAGTTTCAGTTAAAAAATAAAAAAAACCCCAAAACCAAACAACAAAACAAAACAAACAAAAAACCCACCAAAAAAGAAAAAGAAAGGAAATAATCATAATAACTGAGGGAAATAATTGTTTTAAACTAAATGTTCCATTTTTGACAATAAGAGATTGCAGGCTGGTAGCATGCTGAGCAGAAAATGCAAGGCAAGGAGCTTTCCCAGTCCCACCCACAGAGCAGGGTGCTTCTGATCATCATCATCTCACAAGAAGGTTCTAATGGACCAAAGTTTAGAACAAATCACATGGGTTTCCAATAGCTCTGCAGGCTCGGGAGGCAATCATAGTACCATGATTTCATGCCTATTAATTTCTGACACAACCCTCTACTATGCTGGCAGAGAGGGTGGGACAGCAAAGAGCCTGGGTGGGAGGGTGGAGAGGGAGCGTATTTTAGCACGTTTGTTTCTACCCAGATCAGTGTTCCAATCTGGTTTCTCACACAGCCACATATATATTAGCACCAACATAAAGAAGCTGGCAGCAGAACTGCAAGGGAAGAGCTTGCTGCTTTCAGCCAGGCACAGATTTGCAGCCCCTGTATGGCCCGTGGCACAGGCAGCTGCTGTCAACAGGAAAGAGCCAGGAGATGCAGAGGTTTGTATGCATGCCAAACAAAACAGAAACAGTTCTGGCACCACTTACGAATTTGTGACGCAAAATGATCCGAGTCAATCTGGGCAGCATCCTCCCCTGTTATAATGACACTGCAAAGTTGGGAAGGGATCAGAAGTGCATATAAATCACTAAAGAGGCTTCAAAAAACCACTTAAGTTTCTCACTGACCAAAGAGATGTTATTTGGAAGGGGGTGGTTGATTAGGCAAAATAATGAATGATGCATAAAAGCTAAATCAGTGTTTGTCATTATATCAAGAAGGGATGATCAAGCTATGTAATTGGGAGGCTGAAATGTGTGCACACACTCACAGGACAGAAGTCACTATTGATGCACACCAACCATGAAGGCTACCAGCTCAGTGAGACCAAGAGAAGGACTGGTCACTTCTGTAGGTAACAGCCCTATCTGGAGTTAAACTTATGAATACTACCTGAAGTACTCAGGAAAAAAAAAAGTCCAGGGACTTAGGGTTTAAAAGTCTATGTTTACTGATTACAGACACATACAAGACATAATGAATAGATTATCCGTCATCAGTCTTAGATGTGCGGATACCTCACATTTTTCAAAAGCCCCTGGTAAAAAACCTCTCAAAACAAAGCAACTTGACTAGAGCTAGTGCCTTGTCCAATACCATTTTGACTGTTTGCATCTCCTTGGAAAACTCAGTAGCAACACAATCCACTCCTACCAGGGCACTAGTGCTTCATGTTAATGCATTGGAACCTTTGGGCACAGAAATGGTAGACCACTAAGAAAACCTCAGGTTCTTAGGATGAGGAATGGGTACATTTGTGCAGCGAAGAACTCAACAGTAAATCCTTTTGGATTTCCACAACCAGCAGCTCAAGGCATCTACAGCCAGGAAGGTCATCCTTCACTTCAGAGCACTTGCACACAATGAAGTAGGTTTAAGATATTACCAACCCAGAGCAGACAAGCAATCCAACCCAGAAAGTGTGGAGCTATAAACATTTGCCCAAGAAACCCAAAGAGGTGTCCCCACTTGCCCTCCTGGACACCAAACACCACCAAGAACCACCAAAGATGTTTACAGTTAATGGCACACACAGCGGTAGAGAGCATGGAAAAACAGCCCATGTTTTCCATGTAGTAGACTTCTTTCACTGACATTTCCTCCTGAGCAATGTTTGTCACGCAGCAACATCACATGCTCCAGGACAGCAAAGACATCTCTGTACGTGCATGGACTGGGACAGAGGCACCATCCCTGAGCCCCAAAATACAGACTGGGACACTTCCATTGCCCAATATCCTCCCTCCTACCATCACTTTCACCAGAACATTTTCTGGAGATGCACTGTTTCAGGGAAAGGCCAACCAAAGCCATCAGGGCAGATATCCAGGTCTGGGTTTGGCTCCTGTGTGCAATAGGAAGCCCATACACCAGAAAAGTATGTGAACAGCAGTTTGCGTTATAAAAAGATCACTCAGTTTGACACTGCTTATCCACAAGTAAGTTCCAATTGTTCTTGTCAGACTCCTCTGACTTCAGTCTACTCACATCTCCGAAGAATTAAAGGGACACTGAAAACATGCATTAATGACTCATGTTTAATTGTCAGCTATCCATCCTCAGTACAGGTCTAATTAGAAATCAGAAACACATTTTTGAGCTCAGAAAGACACCAAAAATGTCATTTACTGCCAAGGGAAGCTTGTGGGTGCATTTTAAGTCAAACAGGATGCACCCTTCTAAGTTGTGCTTTAGCCAAACTAGTTATTTGGCTTACTACAGAATTAAGAGCCCAGAGCCTGTGGCAGCCTGGAAAAGAGATCAGATGCTCCTGTGTTTTCATTCCTCCTGAATGACAAAATTTTTTTCATTACTAGTGAAATTCAGAAAGCATTTCCAGTATGCACCACAGCACCTCAAAAGTAATTTCCTCCTTTTCTCATGATAGACAAGTACACCTCTAATGCTGAAAAAGTGACTATTATCACACATATCTTTCTGCTACATGAAATTTGACAGGGATCCTTTAGCAAACTAAAAATGTAAAAACGGGCTAAATGAGTATTCAGATTTAATCACAAGTCTCAACACTATTGTCATGATTGCAGACACAGTTTCCCAAAGTAAAATATGTGGGCAGCATTCAGAGTTAGAGAATGAGCTAGATACATATCAGAGTAAAATTCACAATACAACATTGCTGTGTAAGTAGGAGTATTCTGCCTAAAATTGTGCTGGAAAAAAAATCAATTATGCTGACTGTTCATTCCTGACATATATTATCTCTCTTCAGGTACTAGTCTTTTGACAGCTGGGAACAGTCATATAATTTGAATACTTTTGATATATAGCTTCCATAATGGCAGCAAGAGACAACTGTGGAGTATCTGTGTTGACAAGACTAAGTGGTTTTCCCTATTTCTCCATGAGATACCTAAATGCTTTTTTATAGCACCACCAGTTATTCAACCATGCAAGTAGATACTATTAGGATACTTAAAATGAATCATTTTCCATTAGAACTAAGCACATTATAAATCTCAGCATAAATTTCAATCTCTAGTCATGATAAACTCATTTCAGAATGTTCACAAAGTTTTTTATTTCGTAATGGCTTATGAAATAATATATGCATAAGGTTTATACAAAGATACTGTGATTTTTAGATATATTTTTATATCTCAAAAAGTTTTCAAGTAAATCCTGTAAAAAAATTAGAGCTAGCATATGAAGTCATTGGTAAACTACGTTTATTGAATCTTTAAGAAGTTAGGTGTAATCAAAACTTTTTGCAAGTTTTTTACTCCTATTTCTTGTTGCAATTCCATCATTATGACATGAAAACCTAGTTATTTAGCTGAATAGTTGTCATATTGCCACAATCCACAAAAATTTTAGATACAATTCATACTCGTGCACATACATTCATACAGGCTTTCAAGACACTTTCCAAGTTCAGTGACACCTGAAACACCTCCTCTGGCCCATTAGTCAATTCCATTAGCTAAATGACTAGGTAAAACCCCCTCTTTCTCAGTGACCTACCACTACTAGAGGTGCTGACACCACAAGAAAATCTGCAACTGTCTTCAATTAACTGCTAACGTTTTAGCAACTAAAAGCACGATCAGATGCCCATTCCTGACAGCTCTTCACAGTGGCTCTGCATCACTTGCAAAATAGACTCTTCATCTGGACATTTTCATTTCACTTTCAGCATCTATTATTTACACATGCATGGCACTGCAGAAACTGAGACCACAAGCTGTACCAGCTTACAAAACTGAGAAAACTGCCAGAGTGGAAAAAGGCAAATAGATACTGAGAGGGAGCAACTGGACCAACTCATCTTACACAGAAGTCATTTGTGGTGTGAGAAATACCTCCACCGCTGCCTCTCCCAAGGAGGTGGGATTTTTCGAAACACACTAAACTGCCACATAAAGCCAGTTCGGGTTCAGTTTTCAATCTAAGGATCCATTTTTATTCACAGTTTCTCCAGTGCAATGTCATAGTAAAGCACAAACTTAAAAGAAAGCAGGTGCGTATAAATTTAAAAACTAAGAGATTAGGGGTTCCCATATGGGCTGGAGTGCTACAGAAATTGTCACTAAATTACACCGAGTGGTCACCAATAATCCATTTAATGTCAGTATCCTGTTTGCCACTAGAGAAACATCCACCTTAGTATGAATTTCCATTTGGTTAGATCTCTAGCAATAAAAAGGGACAAATCGCACTGTGATGTCAAATGAAAGAGTTCAAAACAGTATCAAATCTCACCAAGCACACAGGCAGCAAAGTCACAGGTTTCAAGGTGCACAAGAGCTTGTATTCACCCACATTTCGGCCTAAGGTGCACCCTGGCCATTCGGGTTGTGCTGCTGCTCGGGGCCGCTGCCCCCAGCACTGGTATGACCCACACCCAGCAGTATGTGGAATACTCATGCAACAACATTGCACACCCAATCCTCCCCACACCTTCAGGCACCAGAACTGCAACCTCTCTCACTCAAAACGGATGGAGGAAAGATACAGGCTTCCCTGACATACATCACCTCATCTCCTGTCGAGGAGGCAGTTTTGGGATAAGATCCCATTTCACCTAGTCACTAATATCTGACAGATGTTGCCGGCCAGAAGAGAGACAAGACTGCAAAGATGCCGCTTGCAGCATAGACTGGACGCAGCCCTACTCTACCACCCAGCCCACTGTGCCCTGCTGGCACTCGCTCACTTTGGAAAACTAATTCCAGACCTGAAGACAGGTGAAGCACTTCTAAGGGCTTGGAACCCGATCTGAACAAAAGTGCCAGGGCCTCTTTTGCACACTTCGAGCACTTACTAAATTAGTTTGACCTTTCTAAAACTCACATTAACCCAATCAGCCTCCTCTCACTTTTCTCATATTCTTTCTTCACAACCCATACCTGTTTTAATCAGACCCAGTCATTCTGCCAGAAAGGGTGAAATAAAAGGGTAAGATAGATCCAACTTTTTAATCAGTAAATTGTCATGGTACCTTTTATGGCTTGCCAAGATGCAATGTTATCAGTTATGCTACAGAACTGCCAGATAGACTCTGCCTGTATTTAAATGTTTGAGAGCTTTGATTTAACAAAAAGCACACTATGCCTGACCTTAACATCAGTCCAAGGAAAATTAAACTTAGTTTGGTCTTATGTGTAACTCAGGGACAAAGCAGTTACAAGAAACTCACTGTCATTCCTGAGGCTTGTAATTATGCCTAAATTGGTTTTTACACACAAATGTGTATCAAGGTATGCAGTGTTGTCTCACGAAGAAAGAATAAGATAGTTTTCAAACACTTCGGGATGTTTTAAGAGTTTGTGGTTTGGTTGTTTTCGTTTTTTTTCTTTCTGAGATCTGTGAAGATCAGCCAAAGTTAGGGCATATTCATATACTGAGCACCAAAGCCCAAGATTTTCCCCTTGTCCCATGCCTCCTACCTCCCTAGCCGCAAAAAAAAAAAAATTCTCTAGTCTTTCTGAAGTGCCAGCTCACAAGTTAGTGACGGTCCATTTAAACAAAGCACCGGTGAACACCGCTCTCACAGATTACCCATTCATTCCCCCCGCCACGGTAAGTGGTCTGCCTCCTCTCCCCTACCCAGGTGTTTCCTCCCACACCGGGCAGCACTTCCGTGGGCAGCCAGCGCTCAGGGCCGGGGGAGCCCGCAGCCGGTTCCCGCGGCGGGCGGCCCGCGGACGCTCCGAGGGGCGCCGGGATGCAGTGATGCACTAAACACGCGCGTCCGTGCCCCGCTCGGCAATATCAACTCAACTCAAAACGGGGAGAGCTATCAAACAACTCCCCGCGACAGGTTCACGTACCGGTCCTCCGGGACCGCCACCTTCCCGGCAGAGGGGCAGCGCCGTGGCAGACAGTCCGCTCCCGGCGACCGACAGACTCAGAAGCTCCCCTGAAGGGCTGGAGAGAAAGATGCTGCTTCGCCCGATGAGAGGGGCGGCAGCAGACCCGTCGGCGCTGTCCCCGCTCCTCGTCCGTGCGCCTCTCTCCCGCGCCATCCCCTCCCCCCGCCCGCCCGTCGCTCACCTCTGGGCTCCGCGTCCCAGCGAGAAGGTTGGTTGTAGGATGGTGCTGGTGGGGCGCTAGTAGTGGGGCGCTCAGGACTCTCGCAAAACAGCAGCCCC